>LPNX010376268.1:188708-411960 GCA_001517045.1 Pseudotsuga menziesii
TTTAACTTCTAAGCTGTTAAGAATACAATTGCACATATCCAAAATTACTGTTATGACTCTATTGTAATAAACCCTTTAGGATCAAGTTGTACCTTTCTTAATCAAACTCTAGTGATCTTTTAGAATAAACTGATATAATGAGAATTAATGTTAAAACTAAACTAAAATTTTAAAAGGCATCTTAACCCAATTCTTAGTAGCAAAGCTTGTAATGAAAATACCAAGTCGATATTATCGATGAATCTTAGCACCGTTTACAAGCTTCCGATTTTAAATTGGTATTATTTTTCTGTAGTGGTTCTTCTACATATCAAAAGTTGAAGTCAACCTTAGGGCTTAACCTTTTAAACATAAAAAACAACATTATTCATAATCATGAGAGCTACTTACAGTCTCAGAGCCATAAAAACTATTTAAACAAACTGTAGAATGAAGGTAACTAAAGGTTTACAAACATAGAACCTAATATATATATTAAACCTTTATAATCATAACCAAATACCAGTAAATAGTTAAACTCCCAAGTAACTTTATTACGACTTCGTCGCATGACATTTTACAAACGATTGAACTCTCTAAACAAATTAACAGCTACATATTTTTTATAAAGTGAAGCTACATGAATGAAAACCCTCATGGACATATCCAATATCAACCCTAAAACAATAAATTCTCATAAGCTTCCATGGCTGTGTAATATATTTCTTATATAAGTCATGGACTGAATATTTAAAAGAATTCTATAAATGTACAACGTAATTTAGCAAACCAAGTAAAGATTTATTCACAGAGTCTCTCACGGGCTCGTCCCAAACCGTGTCTTTGTAGAATCAAGACAATAAAATAACTACGACCGTGGCTGATAGCCAAACCTTTTTGGGAAAATATCAAGGCCTTCATATTATAGTTTGAGAACAAAAAAAAGAAAAAACGTAAATCCCTCATGAGACCTCATCCTGCTAACAGTAATTTCAAAGATCCATTAAAGATATCTATATTTTTATATAAATAAACTACGTTCAGAATGGTCCAAACCAACAGATGTTTTGGCTCACGACCTTGAATTTTTAACAACAAACTACAAAACCCTCACAAGACAAACCAACATAGTTTACAAAGGGGTTAACACTTATTTAATCAGATGTGGGCTCTGAAGTAGTTCTATATCCAGGAACCAGAGTTGAAAGGTAGAGGCCCACGGTATTAACCTTTAAAAACACCATAAGTAAAATACAAAAACCATTTGGTTCAAACTAAACGAAGGACTTTGCAACGAAAGGTAATTGACATAAGCACTATCCTATCAGTCTTTAAAAGTAACATAAACCGTAGAGTGGCTTAGTCTTCTGAACAGACTCCACAATCATTACAATTCCATTACAATAAATTACATTTATACTAAGACAGTTAACTCACCTCCCTAACGACAAGCTGAACAAGTTAAACTACCAAACGTTACAGTCTAAGAGACCACGTTTCAATTCCTTCAAAGCACTGCAGAGCTTAGTGTGGTTTTCTTAGAGCCACACAAGAGAAGACGTAGGTATTACCAGAAGGGAATTTATAGCAAGAGTCCATACCACACCATTCGTCGCAGAGGTTCCCCCTGCACACGCATTACACAGTATGGAATTTAGGTTTTAATCTATACCTCTGAACGAAGAAGGGAAACAAGAAATACTTTAAACAATAGTTTACCTTCCTGTCATTCATCAAACTCCTGTCACCAAAGAAATAAGATACGCAAGCCCCCTTTGTTAAGCATAAGCTGGTGCAGGCATGGATGATGGCCAAGTTTGGAGGTTGCAGACAGAGTAGCAACATGGTAACACAGCCAAGGATCTTTGGAGGAAAGAGGAAATTGTCGAGCCTTTTATTTTGTCCAAATACCAAACTAGCATTACGATCAAGGTTCATTAAAC
The DNA here is from genome assembly GCA_001517045.1 of Pseudotsuga menziesii. Lineage (NCBI taxonomy): Eukaryota > Viridiplantae > Streptophyta > Pinopsida > Pinales > Pinaceae > Pseudotsuga > Pseudotsuga menziesii. The sequence continues at coordinate 190,631 of LPNX010376268.1, forward strand.
CTTTTAGGGTTTTACGAACTGTCCAATGGCTGACAACTGGAGGACGTGACATATCCTTTACTTGTAGGCTTTAATGTGGATTTCAATATTTGTTGTCAATTGTTCAAACATCACCTCATAGTTAACCAAATTCTTTGGCTTTTCGTACAACGATGGGATTGGAGTTTTGAAATAGTTTAACATAATGTATAGTATGCAAACCTCCTTGTTGGGCCTTTAACATGAAATGTTACACAAAAAAATTCGACCCTTGAAGCTCATAGTATATGATTGTTGTGATAAATTACCACCTGCATATGTAAGAATATAGTTGTTAAATTTTTTGAAGTTTGAAACCCTCGTAATAGCTTATAGTTTTTAATCTTGATAAATGATCAAACCTTAGCCTAACTCATATTTCTCCTCGTGGTGTCTTTACATAGAGTAATCCTTTAAACTGTATGTTGAGAAGCCTTGCAACCTAGACCAAGTAATTTGGGAAATTCATGCTTTAGTCAAACTGACTAAGTAAGACCATGAGTCTTTCTCTTGCGCAACCCAAGTTTAGAAATAAACAAACACCGTCGACAAACTGTCTTATGACAATAAGGTAGATATAGATATTTTTTCATATGTCGCCAAGTAATGATATGAGGAGATAACTCCAGATAAGCAAGCTATTGATAAATTAAAAACATGATAACAAAATTACATGATAAAAACAAATTGAGTAAAAACATTGTTTTAAGTACCTTCTAGTAATTTCTAGTATTACATGCAGTGAAAGAAAAGAAAATTATTTATGATTTTAGGGGATGTCACATGTGGTATCAAAGCATAGAGCCAAGGAGTTCTATGACTTAAAACTAGGTTCCATGTCCATGAAGGAATTGAGCAGCAAGTTCTTAAGCTTGCTAAGATATGTACCATACATTATAGATGAAAAACCAAAAATTCAATGGTTTTTAAGTTGTTTACCTGCTAGCTTCAAGGATATGATTAAATTTGACAATCTGAAAACCTTGAAGGAAGCTATGAGAAAGGTTGAATTTGGTTATGAACAGAGAAAGAAAATGGAAAGTCTACCTAGTTGGAAGACTAAAAAGACAAGTCAATTTGATCAAAGAAGAAAAGGATCCAAGCCAAACAAGAGTTTTGGGAGTAAGTCTCGGAACTTCTCCAAAAACAACTATTAGAAAACTGATTTTAAGAACAAAGTACCCCAGAATACTATAGCATCAAAGGGCAGGGATTTATCTAACAATTTTGTTAGGAACATTGAACCACGGGAACCTACCAAATGTTGGGAATGTCAAGAACCACACTACACCAAGTATTGTCCAAACCGGAAGAGAAACATCAGCAACATACACACAGTCCAGGAATAAGAAATAGTTGGGGATGTGGCCAACGAGATGCACAGGATAAATGCAGCTCTGGAGAACCGACAAGCGGATCACCAGACTTCCATGGTTGAAGTGCAAGGTATGATAGAAAATTTCTCTGTATCCATCTTAATTGATCCAGGAGCTAGTCTAAGTTATATATCTCCTAGTATCATGGAAAAATGCAAATTACCTTTAAAAAAATTTGATAAATCATGGTAGGTCTAGCTAGCCACATTAACTAAAAGAAATGTAGTAAACTATGTTGAAAATTGTAATTTGATGATGAATCAATTTGATACTCAAGTCAAACTAAATGTGTTACCTTTAGGACATTACGATGTTCTTATAGGAATGGATTGGCTTGAAAAACACCAAGCGATTTTAAACTATTTTCAAAATACTTTTACTTGTTTGAATAAGGAAAGAGAAAGAATTATTGTTACAAGAATTCCTGGGAAGATATCAGTTAAACAAATTTCAGCCTTATAGATGAAAAGGGTTGTAAGAAAGGGTTGTAAAGTCTTTGTTGTGCACATTATAAATAATGAATAAGTTAATATAAAAAAATAAACCTCGATTTGAGGATATCCCAATCCTGCAAGATTTCATGGATGTATTCCTGGAAGAAATTCTAGGATTACCTCCTAAACGATATATGGAGTTTACAATTGAATTAGTACCCGGAGCGGTACCTAATTCGAAAGCTCCCTATCAAATGAACATCTTGGAGTTGAATGAACTAAAATTACAGTTATAAGAGTTAATAGAAAAACATTATGTAAGACCAAGTGTATCCCCTTGGGGAGCACCGGTCCTTTTTGTTAAAAAGAAAGACGGTATTCTATATCTATACATAGACTACCGTCGACTTAATAAAATGACGATTAAGAACAAATATCATTTGCCCCGCATTGACGATCTGTTCAATCAAATACGCAGAGTGACGATATTCTCTAAAATCGACTTAATGTCTGGTTATCACCAAGTTAGAATTAAAGATGAAGACATCTTTAAAACTTCTTTTAGGACAAGATACAGACACTATGAATTTGTGGTTATGCCCTTCAGGATAACAAATGCACCGGCAACCTTCATGTGCTTAATGAATAGTGTTCTAAGTACCTAGATAAATTTGTAGTCGTTTTTATAAACAACATATTAATTTATTCTAAGGCAAAAGAAGAGCGTGATGAACACCTAACTATAATTTTACAAGTGTTAAGAGAACAACAGCTATATGTTAAATTCAGAAAATGTGATTTTTACAAGGATAAAATACAATATTTATGGCACGTAATATACAAAGAAGGGGTATCAGTGGACCCGGACAAAATAAAATCTATAATTGAGTAGCTTGTTCCTAAGGATGTAACCGATGTATGATCCTTTATGGAGATAACAGGTTACTACAGAAAATTTATTGAAGGATTTTCAAGGATTGTGAATCCTATAACTTCATTACAGAAAAATGGTAAGAAATTTGTTTAGGGTCATAAATGCGTAGATAGTTTTAATAAACTAAAATAATTATTAACTACTGCACTCATCCTAAAAATAGCATACCCAGACAAAGACTTCATCGTATACATTGGTGCATGCGATGAAGGCTTGGGCGAGGTACTGACACAAGAAGGACATGAAATTGCATACGAATCAAGAAAATTAAAGACTCGTGAAAAGAATTATGAAACTTATGATTTAGAATTGGCTGCAATAATCCACGCTTTAAAAATGTGGCGTAATCACGTAATAGGTAAGAGATTTCTACTAATGTCTGAGCCTAAAATATCTGTTTGATCAGCAAAATCTAAATGCAAGGTTAACGAATATGATTTCGAAATCAAACATATTAAAGGGGAAAAAAATAAAGTGGTTGATGCCTTGAGCAGGAACGTTGTAACAAGTTTTGTGGCTGCCATTCGTAGTTATAAAACTGTTTTGGAAGATAAATTGAAAGAAGGAATAAAGCGGGATCCCAAATACCAGATTTTAAAAGAAAAGATAACTCATAATACATCTAAAAATGTAATTACATATTATAGTTTTAATGAAGAAGGTTTAATACTATTTAAAAACAGACTGTATGTACCGAATGTATCAGGAGTTAAGCTGTTGATTTTGAATGAAATTCATAAAAGTCCTTATTCTGGACATCTAGGATACCAGAAAATGATAACTATGTTAAGAAAAGAGTATTTTTGGCCTAACATGAAGAACGAGGCTGCTGAATTTTTGGCTAGGTGTATAGAGTGTCGGCAAGTTAAGCCTGAACATCAACACCTAGCAGGCTTTTTACAGCCATTACCAATTCCAAACTGGAAATAGGAAGTCATCTGTCTTGACTTGGTAACTAGTTTACCTATAAACCAGAAACAGAATGATTCCATAATGGTGGTTGTAGATAATTTAAGTAAAGCAACACACTTTATTCATGTTAAAACAACTCATACAACTACAAATATTGTTGATATTTTTATGAAAGAAATATTTCGTATGCATAGAATTCCAAAGGTAATTATTTCTGACTAGGTTTCTAAATTTATTGGTAATTTTTGGAAAACTTTATTTAAATGATTAAACACTAAACTAAATTTTAGTACTGCTTATCATCTGCAAACGGATAGACAAACAGAAAGAGAAAATCAGGTACTAGAAGATATGTTGCAAATGTATGTTAGTGATTATCCCAAGAAGTGGAAAGACTATTTGCACTTAGTTGAATTTGCTTGCAATAACCATTATCAGGCCTAAGCAAAGCTTAGTCCTTTTGAAATAATATATGGTAGAAAGTGTAACACTCCTATTACATGAAGTAATCCAGTAGATCGATTGATGTTAGGACCTGACATATTAAAAAGCATTGGAACTAACAGTGAAATGGATACAAGGCAACTTGAAAACTGCTCAAGACAAGCAAAAGAGTCATGCCAATCTTAAAAAAACTCCAAAGGAATTCCAATTCGGTGAGCATGTGTTTGTTAAGGTTAAACCAAAAAAGAGCTCCTTTAAATTAGAGAGTTGTGCTTAAGGTTAAACCAAGAAAGAGCTCCTTTAAATTAGAGAGTTGTGTTAAATTAGCACCCATGTATTGCGGACTATTCGAGATATTGGTAAGAGTGGGTCTGGTGGCTTATCAACTAGCTTCACCACCTAATCTTAGAATCCACAATGTTTTTCACATTTCTATTTTGAAAAAGTATATACATGATGTTACTCATGTAATTGACTGGAATTTGATTCAGGTAGAACCATAAGGAGATTTCCCGGTGGAACCGGATTGTATTCTCAACAAGAGGGAATTTTTTCTCCGGAATCACATCATTGGACAAGTAAAGCTGCAGTGGAAACACCTCACTCCAGATGAAGCAACTTGGGAACTGGAGAGCGATATGCGGGTGGCATATCCATATCTATTCAAAGAAGACTCAGAAGAACTTAAGCAACATCGAGGACGATGTTGAGCTTAAGGGAGGGTGTTTGTAACATACCCAAAACTGAAAATTAAAACATTATTATTAATTTCAGCAAAAACATTATGTTAATTTTTATTGTAAAGTTTATGACCAAGTGGGTCAAGGATGACTGTAATTGAAGAATTATTTTTTTTAATAATTAATAAAAGGAGACACCTATTTAGGGAAGAATGTTAAATGAGCTTTCACTTCCCACTATGAGGAAGGAGTAGCTGTAGAAGGATGGTTGACAAGTGGCAGCACTAGCATTCACTTTCTAGTTGTTGCAAGAGCATAATTCCTAAAAACGTGGTCATATTCCTTGAGAGGTGGAACTGAGTTGGGTGGCTCATTAAATTCTAAAACTGACCCAAAGACTTGGGAAATCTTATATAAACCATCAAATTGAGCAGGAGACTCACCACTCATTCTGATTTCTGAGAGAATGAGCTTTGTGATTGCTGCAAACTGAAAACGTCAAGCACACAAAGAATTTGATAAGGGGACAGCTAAAGTGAATTGTTGAGTTAAGTCTATTGTTGAATGCTAAGTTGCAGAGTCTAATGTGTAGTAGAGATCCCCGTCCTAGTGGTGCAGTGAGCAAGCTCAGGGGTCCTAAGCAAGTGATTTGGCTGCTTCAGGAAAATGTTGAATGGAACAGCCTCCCTTGGGTGTTACTCCCATTTCAGTAGGCTCCAACTTTAAGCTGTGTTATGACATTGTTTACTTCTGCTTAAGAAATCCGTAAATTATTTTATAATGTAGTTATAGTTTATAGATAATTGTTCAATGATAGTAGAATTCAATATTTGAATAGAGACTAATTTATTTAGAAATGAAAATAAATTATCCCCTGTATTTTTCCTTTCACCATAGTGATGTACTCTAATACAAGGAGATATGAATTATGTTCAAGTAGGAAAGTATGATATGAATTTGAGTAATAGCATAGAATGGTAGAAAAATTATACATGATCAATATTACAGACAATAAGATGTATTACATTTATATTCAGGTATACCATCTACTGCTAGATAGAAAACTTGGTAACTATTTAAATACAAGGTACAACTCTTGATTTTAAGGTTAAACAATTAGTAAAACCAAGTTTCATTTACAGTGCTTTACAGGATCATAAGGTAAGTGCAGAGCCCTCTGGTCTTACGTGCATATTAAAGTAATCTCTACTTATCAAACCCTTTAACTTCTGAGTTGCTAAGAATACAATTGCACAGATCCAAACTTACTGTTATGACTCTATTGTAATAAACCCTTTAGGATCAAGATGTACCTTTCTTAATCAAACTCTAGTGATCTTTTAGAATAAACAGGTTTAATGAGAATTCATGTTAAAACTAGACTAAAATTTTAAAATGCATCTTAACCCAGTTCTTAGTAGCAAAGCTTATAATGAAAATACCAATATCGACAAATCTTAGCATCATTGATAGGCTTCCGATTTTAAATTGGTATTATTTTTTTGTAGTGGTTCTTCTACAAATCAAAAGTTGAAGTCATCCTTAGGGGTTAACCTTTTAAACATTCAAAATAGCAGTATTCATAATCATGAGAGCTACTTACAGTATTAGAACCATAAAAACTATTTAAACAAATATTTAGTACCACGACTGTAGAATGAAAGTCACTCAAGGTTTAGAAAACATAAAACCTAATATATATATTAAACCTTTATAATCATAACCACATACTGGTAAACAGATAAACTCCCAACTAACTTTCTTACAGCTTCACCGTATGACATTTTACAAACTGTGGAACTCTCTAAACAAATTAGCAGCTACAGAATTTTTATAAAGTGAAGCTACAGGAATGAAAACCCTCACGGGCATATCCAATATCAACCATAAAACAGTAAATTCTCATGAGATTCCACGACTATGTAATATATTTCTTATATAAGTGATGGACTGAATATTTAAAAGCATTCTATAAATGTACAACGCAGTTTAGCGAACCAAGTAAAGATTTATTCACAGAGTCTCTCACGGTCTCGTCCCAAATCGTATCTTTCTAGAATCAAGACAATAGAAAAACTATGACTGTGGCTGATAGCCAAAACTTTTTGGGAAAATATCAAGGTCTTCATATTACAGTTTGAGAACAAAAAAAGAAAAAACGTAAATCCCTCACGGGACCTCATCCTACTAACAGTAATTTCACAGATCCATTAAAGATATCTATATTTTTATATAAATAAACTGGGTTCATAATGGTCCAAACCAACAGATTCTTTGGCTCACGACCTCGAAGTTTTAACGACAAACTACAAATCCCTCACAGGCCAAACCAACATAGTGTACATAGTGGTTAACACTTATTTAATCGGTTGTGGGCTCTAAAGTAGTTCTATAACCAGAAACCAAAGTTGACAGGTAAAGGCCCACGACCTTAACCTTTAAAAATACCATAAGTAAAATACAAAAACCGTGTGGTTCAAACTAAACGAAGGACTGTGCAACGAAAGGTAATTGATAGAAGCGCTACCCTATTAGTACTTAAAAGTAACATAAATTGCAGAGTGGCTTAGTCTTCTGAATAAACTCCACAAGTATTACAATTCCATTACAATAAATTACATTTATACTAAAACAGTGAACTCGCCTCCCTAACAACAAGCTGAACAAGTTAAACTATCAAACGTTACAGTCTAAGAGACCATGTTTCAATTCTTTCAGAGCACCACAGAGCTTAGTGTGATTTTCTTCGAGCCACACAAGAGAAAACATAGGTCTAACCAAAAGGGAATTTACGGCAAGAGTCCATACCATGCCAATAGTTTACCTTCATGTCATTCGTCACAGAGGTTCTCCCTGCACACGCATTACACAGTATGGAATTTAGGTTTTAATCTATACCTATGAATGAAAAAGGGAAACAAAAAATACTTTAAACAATAGTTTACCTTCATGTCATTCATCAAACCCCTGTCACCAAAGAAACAAAATAGGCAAGCCCCCCTTTGTCAAGCATAAGCTGGTGCAGGCATGGACGATGGCCAAGTTTGGAGGTTGCAGTGGTAACGCATCCAAGGATCTTTGGAGGAAAGAGGCAATTGTCGAGCCTTTCTTTTGTCCAAATACCAAACTAGTGTTGCGATCAAGGTTCATTAAACCTTCTAGGGATTTACGAACCGTCCAATGGCTGACAACTGGAGGACGTGACATATCATTTTGACATGTAATAAAAACAAATCTTGTTTGGTACTTGCAGGCTTTAATGTGGATTTCGATATTTGTTGTCAATTGTTCAAACATCACCTCATAGTTAACCAAAGTCTTTGGCTTTTCGTACAATGATGGGATTGGAGTTTTGATATAGTTTAACATAATGTATAGTATGCAAACCTCCTTGTTAGGCCTTTAACACGAAATGTTACACAAAAACCTTCAACCCTCGAAGCTCATAGTATATGATTGTTGTGATAAATTACCTCTTGCATATGTAAGATTATAGTTGTTAAATTTTTTGAAGTTTAAACCCTTGTAATATCTTATAGTTTTTAATCTTGATAAATGATCAAACCTTAGCCTACCTCGTATTTCTCCTCACGGTGTCTTTACATAGAGTAATCCTTTAAACTGTATGTTGAGATGCCTTGCAAGCTACACTGAGTAATTTGGGAAATTCATGTTTTAGTCAAACTGACTAAGTAAGACCATGAGTCTTTCTCTTGTGCAACCCAAGTTTAGAAATAAACAAACGATGTCGACAAATCATCTTACAACAATAAGGTAGATATAGATATTGTTTCTATATGTCACCGAGTAATGATACGAGGACAGAACTCCAGATAAGCAAGCTATTGATAAATTAGAAGCATGATAACAGAATTACATGATAAAAAGAAATTGAGTAAAAACATTGTTCTAAGTACCTTCTAGTAATTTCTAATATTACATGCAGTAAAAGAAGAAGAAAAAATTATTTACGATTTTAGGGGATGTTACATTTTCACAGGATAAGTATGTTGAAAAAATACTTGAAGATTCGAAATGAATAAGGCAAAGCCTGTGAATGTTCCTTTGGCTTCCCATTTTAGACTTTCTTCAGGTTTATGTTTTAGTAGTCTTGAAGAAAAGGGTTATATGTCCCGTGTACCATATGCCAATACATTAGGATGTTTAATGTATGAAATGGTGTGTACAAAACCTGATATTTCACATGCAGTAGGTGTTGTTAGTAAGTAGATGGCAAATCCAAGAAAAGAACATTGAAATGCAGTGAAATTGGTGCTTCGGTACTTAAGAGGCACAAGTGACTATTGCATCATCTTTAATAATAATAGTGATTTGTATGCGATTTTGTTGATTCAGATTTCACAGGTGATGTGAACAAGAGGTGGTCTACTTCAGGTTATGTCTTTACTCTTGCAGATGGAGCTATAAGTTGGATGCCAAAGCTTCAGAAAACAATTGTTTTATCCACTACAAAGGCTAAATGCAATGATGCCTCACATGCTTGCAAAGAGGCAATTTGGCTAAGGTCTGCCTAGAGAAATTGGAAGGTTGTAGAACAATGTGCATGTCTTATGTGACAGTGAAAGTGCTATTATTCATTTGGCTCGAATCTTGTTTATCATAGTAAGACTAAACATATTGATGTAAAATATCATTTTGTAAAACAAGCTATTAGTGAATGTGGAATAGATCTAAAAAATGTCCATACTAGAAAAAATCGTGCAAATATGTTCACAAAACCAATATTGTTAGAGAAGTTACGATGGTCTGTAGCTTCTCTTGGTTTGAAAAATAATGTGATAAATAGTTTCAGCAAAGTATTTGTAATTTTCTGTTGTCAAGGTGGAGATTGTTAAATGACAACTTGACTAATGTGTTTATGGGAGGATTCTCATTACAGATGTTTATGAGAAGTTTCTAATAACAATCATTACGGTTTACTCATATATTTTTTTTCATGAAGTATATAGTACATGGTTGGGATACGTAATGTTATGAGCTCTCTGTGAGGCTGAAACCTGTCTTGTAATCTCTCATTCTTCATTAATGAGCTTCAATACTTTGCATGCTTAGATGTTTCCCCTCTGGGGTTTTACCACATGAAATTCTGGTGTTATATATGATGTTGTTCATTGTGTAATTGGCTAATGTGTTTCTAAATTATTAGCAGAACACGCCATTAAAGGATTACAATACTCACTATTTAATGAAAAAATTAAAACATTGTGCACTCAAAGATAAAAAAACTAAAAGCTATATGATTTTGGAAAGAAAAAACAGGTAAACGTCTCCACTTATTTTAGGTCACTTTAATAAAAAATACATCTCAACTTAGAATTCCACAATCCATTCCATATTTCTATATCTTACTATATGCACAAATAAATTATGATTCCGGAAATTATGGGCAGTTAGTTCCGATACTAACATCTCAACTTACTATATGTCGCTTGAGTAGCTAATACATAATGTTTCTGAGCTCTGACCATCATTTTCACCGTGATGATACACTTTAGCAACATCATTAAATGTCACTTGCATACCTCTAATATTGCTAAAGCGACATTTCATCGACATGGTTTCCAATATTTTGCTCTGACATGCACTAAATGTTGCAAAGCAACGTTTTGGTCAATATAGTCAAAAGGACCAAAATGATCTTAGTGCCAATATTGTGGTATATATAATGCAATCAAAATTTAATACGTTGAAACATTGTTAAAGCAAGGAATTAAAGAGTTTGACCATTTTCCAATAAAGTGACTCTTTGTAATAATAAAAATACCACTTTTTAGATCCAATTATAACACAGCTTGTGGATGTTTCGTGGCTTCCAAATATTATAAAACGATAGAAAGATTAGAAATTATTATTTTATAATCGACTATATTTCAACTTTCAAATATGTTGATAGATGTTGAAAATTTTCTAATGAACTACATTTACAAGGCAAAATATAGGGCCAAAGATTATCACTGCCAAAAGCAATGATGGGGATTTGAGTTAATAATAAAAAGGCATAGATTCAGTGACTGATTTGCTAGTCTAGAATACGGAAATTGCATGTTTATCGTTGTTAGGGATAAAATTCGAAGGGTGTTTGGTTCTTGGCTCTGCAAACATATTATTAAAGAGCTTCTTTTCCACGTAATTTTGTGACTGCTTGTTTGGTGCTTTTCAATTTACAATGTTCTACACAATATTCTGACAATGCCCTATTTCTGAAATTTAAAAAATTGCATGCAATTTAGTTAATATACTGCTGACCATGGATTCCATCAGCTGCTAAAAGTGGCTTGCCATCATCATTCAAGAATCAATTAAATTAATGTCCAAGAGACACTTACTGGAGGCCCCAAAAAATTTCAATGACAGTCTCATCCCATAGACAAATTGAATCTGAATAAACTAGTAACTACATGAAATATGATACACCCCTTGAACAACAAATTTGGCAGCAATAACTGCACAGTGCGTCACAAAATAAATGTACCTCTTACTAACTCATGACAAATCCATTCATGCCTCAGCGTCATCTAATATAGAATAACCCTAGGCTGGACTAACAAAGGCAACATATAAGACATAAAAAACAAAGTTGAGGTAGTAAAATACCGAACTGTCCAACAATCCAACTGGCAACCTTTGTAACATCTCGGACCCTCACGATTTGCCTTTTATTTCTAAAAGAATCATCTTATTGACAACACCTACATATAGCCTGCATTCCCATATGGATATTGAGCCTGATAAGGAGTCCCTGCAGCATAAGGATATGCTGCTGTATACGGATTGCCAAAAGGGTTGGCAGGAACTTGCGGCCCCATCATCTGTTGTTGTGCCATGAAAGCTTGTTGCTGCTGAGCCATAGAAGCCATCTGTACAGCTGATGGTGCAGCAATCTTTTGAGAAGCATAAAAAGGGTCATGTCCTGGTTGCATCATTGGAGAAGCCTCAAAGGGATTTGGTGCCACTTGACCTGTATGGTAGCTAGATACCTGCCTTGTCATTGCATCTTCATATAAGCTATCTAATGTAAGCTTATCAAGGCCACCAGCCTGCAACCAATAAAAAGCCAAAATGAATTGATAACCCGTACAATCAAATGCAGAATACACCCAAATACTATATATCAGGTTGATCTACATAGAAAGCTGGTATTACCAGTTTACTTTCCGCTTGCACACTAGAATTAGAGCTTGAAGTGGTGACAAGAGCTAGTTCCCAACCAGTGGCTCCATTTGGAATATCTCGAGCACTGTTTGAGGTTCCATTGGAAGAATTATCTGCAATTTAATACAGAATGAAAAATGTCAACAAAGACAACTATAAATACTAAATAGCAATAATTTGTGTGGTCAATATGCACCAATGATAAACATCTTACCCGTAGTAGGAACAATAGCAAGGGCCAGAGCATTCTTTTCTTCGAGTGAGGAAGGATCAGGACTAATGTCATCAAATCCCTGCCATCAGACGAGCATTCAAAAAGGTCATTTCACAGTTGGTTAAGCACTGCTTAGAGCTTCCAATTATTTCACAAACCACAATATTCACATTTGACAGAAACCACAAGAATCAACATCTTGCCAAGTCAAATCCTACAGTCAATGTTGTATTCCTGTATCATGTATACAATTTTCCAATATAATGAGAGCAATAATACGAATCCTTACCAAAAGATCAGTTGTCACAGTTAGCACAGATTGTACAGGTGCAGGACTTTCCTTGACTGGTTCGGGAGGTGGAGGAGGTGGTGGCAGTACATCATCCTGGGGCTCTGATTTTTTCTTGTACTCCAGAGCTAAAACCTTTGGAACAGACTCAGTTTTCTGTTCAAGAAACAGCAAATATTAATTAATATTTTTTTAGAACAGAAATAATTATTAGAAAGTTAAATGGAACTTTGAAAATAACAAACAAAATGCAATTTGGGTGTCCTCAAAAAACTATATACTCTCTTAGGATAGATGTTCATACCAACTCTCTACGGACTGATGATGATCTTGGAGCATCTTTAACATACTCTTCCATTGCAGAAACGAATGATGCTGGTGGCTGTTCATCCAGTAATTTGATTCACAAGAACAAAATGTAAGTATAACACACAACCATGCACATCTGTAATGTCCAGCAACACGCCATTACACTAAAAATTTGCACTGAATATGAAATTATCTGTACCTGTTCAAGAGTAGGAAATTTAAATCCACGTCCAAGGTCAAGACCTTTGCAAACTTCGTAGAACTCCGATAATTTTTCTGCCTACCATGCCAGGGGAACAAATAATTGCAATAAAGTTATTTTATTCATCACAAGTGACACAAAATGATATTCATTCCACATTTCAGAAATGATGCTAGAAAATTTGTTTCTTTAAATTTAACATGCTGGAAAAGAATAGGAATGGTAGGTGTATACAGCAAGAGAGGATGTTAACGATGATAAACACTTCAAATATGTTCAGAGGGACTGCCACTGAAGCAAATGTTTTTAAAAAATAGTAATGTAGGATCACACTCATCCTAGTGATAAAAATAGTAGAGGTATATGGCACTGTTTTGACATGGTTTGAAACTAAAGACATCAATTAGAACACTTTTGGCAAAGGAAATTTCCAACTATACCTGTTTACCAGCTCGCCTATAGATATCAAGAGCCTTAATTGCATCATGGCGCTGCATTTCAAAGAACTGCAGGTAGACAGTTGCAGTTATCAGAGCTATAGATCAATGATAATTAAGATGCAATGCTACTTAAACATTTAAACCATAACATTTCCTACCTTGTCAACAAGGTTGATGGTGGCATCATTAATTGCAGTGTAAAGTTTAATGCTCTCTCTTGAAACCTGCAACATTGTACAAAAGGCAAATAAGTATCCCCATCATAAAGTACGGCATCAACTTTAGCAAGACAGCAAATACATTTTAACCACAGAAGAGTGAAGATGCCACAAACCGCTGTGAGTGCATACTGAATCACATGATTGGATATAGCTGCCCCTTCCGGCTGCACAGAATTAGATTATGAAATGAGCTTAACCATACACAACAGCATTCAATCCAAAATCACATTGAAAGGACATATAACTTAAAAGCACATAATATATTATATAAGTAGCCAGCCTCCAGAATTACAGAGCTACTATATATTTCACAATAGTGACTCCGACATAATACCTGACATGCCATTAGGCGATAAAGATATTGCTGCAAAGCTGGCAATTGTTCTAGTAGTTCAACAGTGTCCAGTTCCCTGGTTCTCTGCATCACAAATAACCCAGCGTCTACTAATTAGAATTTTCTATTTTTGGTCCATAACAAGTTGAGCATATGGTTTAATATAAGCAAAGGAAATAACTGCAGCTAATGGGTACCCAAAAAGACAAAATGCATACTGGGCAAGTACCTGAATATAACGTACGTATACTGAAGGCCAAACTTTATTAATATTCTAAGTAGGGTTACTTTAATGTAAATATATTAAAGTAATATTCCTATATCAAAATATTATTCACTAAACATTTCAAAACTCATACAGCGTGCCGACTTTATTTTTACCTGCAGGCTCGGACAAATGCTATATTGCAAAACTGTTTAGCAGAATTCATTTTAAAACGATTTAAGGTCTCTACATCTCGCAAGAATATTTAACCTAGAAGCTGGTTGCGTCTATCCTATATAGTATAAACATAAACACAAAGTTCCTCTCATCCAACATAACTGTAGCAATACAATACCCAACAAATGACTTACAAACTTTAGGAACTGCTCATCATTTCGCTGTAAATAAAATTAAAATGTTAAAATATCTAACTACTATAACGCAGTGCATACATGGATAACCTGAGGTGTAAAGGATTGCTTACCAAGCGCTCTGTTTCAATGTCATATTTAAGTACACGGTAGCATTCCAATCGTTCTTCAAGGAACAATGCATATGAACGAACCCATGCTGAATAGTCCCAAGCTGAGAACATAACCACAACCATTTCTAAGTTGATATCACTTGAAAAAGAATTTAAAAGGATGAAAATAGGAGCTACTGGAAAAAGCAATACCATTTGGACTCGAATCATCCTTGAAGTATGATAAATTTAGTATGTGTCCCCTGGATCTGCTATAATTGATTAGTTCCTCCCGAAACGTGGGGTCAACCTCTCTCAAAGCTCGATGGATAACAATTAAGGTTTTTAACGCAACCTAAAACACAGCCAATAATAAATTAAAGTTATTAAGAGTCAAACCAAACTAATCCAAAAACAAATATAACTCCAGTTTTACTTTTCACTCCAAATTGAAAGCTATAGTATATTCAAAAACTAATTGGGACTTTGACAAGTTCAGTATCACAATAAAACAAATTCTTGTATAAAGCAGAATATTAGCATCACAATAACACTCCTTTGCCCTTCCTTATATATCGAAATCTACACTACATTCAAATCATAAAAAAATTTGGTGAATACCATACAGACTTCAAACATAACGTACATCGTAAACTATGTGAAATCCTCCATATTATACCAGACTTTGAAAAACATAAAGACTATTTAAATAAACTGTTCTGCTCGAGAGGTAACTGCAACCACATACAACCTTTAATGCCTTTCAGACCACATGTACAAAGTGCAATTGATGCATCGGAGTTTCACTTTGACCACATTACTGGCAGATTGACAACAAGGAAAAAGACCAAGCCTACTAGACTGTCAACTAGTCCAAGTTCCACTTCCCAAATACCAAGAGACATTTTAGCCCATTCATATAAATTACGACAAGGATTGCACATTACCGCCCAGTTGTGTGTCTTGGCAAGGCGTCTTGCAAGAGCATGGATGCAATATGCTACATCTGCCCGAGGCCTTGTAGCCGACGTTGCTGCAAAAATAACTGCACAAAAATTAAAGATCATCAGATATTAGATCTATGCATCTTGCTTGGAAATCAAATTGCAACGTTTAAAAATCCATACAAAATCACACTAATGTCTTGCAGCAAACCACCCATTGATGTAAAAATTCCTATTGAGCTTTAATGTATCCACTCCAGTAAAAATGAAATGGTGTTTGACTCTTTGAGTGTAGAAAAGAAGACATCCACTTACTTCGAATATGCTTTTCTTTTGCTGGCCTCTCCACGTGATTTGTGGCCTTCACAATAGCAATATCCAGATCCTACAAGTTTATATATGAGTGTTAGAATTGTGGAAATGAAACTCAGGAAATTTGATGACCAAGACGATCAAAATTCATGCAATGTACTTACATTGTGCTAGATGCATAAAATCCTATCAACAGTACATGCAATATCCTTACACTGCACTGGTAGAAAAATTAATACCTTGTATTCACTGTTCACTTTGGCGAGACTGACTGTTGTTGTGTCTTTCAGCGCACCCAATGCCTTCCTCAGGCTCTGTTGTGTGCCACCCCCTGACATTGTACTAGTCTAATCTGGCAAAACAAAAGATGATTCATTACCTGATGCTCAAAAAGAAATGACAAAAAGAACAAACCACTGAATCTTGCTTTTTTTATCCTTTGGCTGCACAACAATATTAATTAGCAAAATAGAAATTAACCCTCATTCGACACTCTTAACACTAAACCTTGTTTCTCCCTAGATTTTGCCAGATGACCCTGAATATTGGAGCAGCTCTACTTTTTCTTACCAACTCGCATATAAATGCAGCAATTTTCTCATTTTTTCTATTTTGATATTATTCATAGAATAAGTTCATTTCATTATTCCAAATAATCTATAGCACTCCCTGGCTTTATATATACTACAGAGGCCCACTTTACTTATTTCAACCAGGAAATCAGTGCATGACTTTTTCAAAGTGGATCCTTGGTCCTGACTCTGCTGTTACTGGTTTTCTATCCTCAAAACCTTGATGTTTTTTATAAATTAAGCAATCAATATATTCGACAACTAACTTTTATAGAGTTGAACCTAACCTTGGTTTGTTACACTAAACAATCAATATCTTCAACTTCTAACTTGTACAGAGCTGACCCTAACGTTACTTGGTTCTGTTATCCTTTCTATCGATAACCAATCACTTTGTTAATATACTCTGGCACTATTCTTCTAAAACTACTGAGTTCCATCAGACTAAACCTGCCGCTGTTTGATTATCTCCAATTCAATCCGAACTTTCTTGTTCCTGTCAAATGGTAACCAACTGAGCTAATTTTCAATAAATCGGCCCCATATTCTCATTTTCATTCATACTGATCATTATGACACCAATCTTTAATAAATGCGTTACCTAACAGGCTTGATTTTATTGATTTTCAAAACCGATCATAGCTTGAGTCACAGGTTCCCAAACCAGAAGCTTCCAGCATTTATCTGCACAGACTCTGATTTTGCATGCATTATCCAGAACAAATACCAGAATTTTGTAACTTAGCTTCAAATAGACCCCAAATTTACTTGATAATTTGCTCAACTACCCCTACATAAGAAATCTTTGCACCTACTCAGACCTTGGCTTAACTGGTTTTTTTCTATCAAACTGCTCATAATTTTGCTGACTGTCTCCACAATCCCCTGTGCTTTATCCATGCATGACTCTAGCTACAAGGGTTTGACACAAAAATATTCTTCGCAATAACCATGTACAATGGCATCATACTAAAAAGTCATGTTACATCAGCCTGATCCGTGAACTGAGACACGCAACATACATTCCTATAACGATGCACAACAACTCCAAACTGCTAACTACGCAATGATCAAATTTCCACCATAGAAAATTGTTTCCAGCTTTTCCCAATGCCTCATTTTCAACTAAATAGGCCTTGACCTCCGATTATTCATTACTGAGCAGACTCTAGCTTTCCATGATATTATTTTTTCTTGCTTTTGAAGATTTCCCCCACGCCTCTCCAAAACTACAGTGAACTTGAGTACTTTGTCCCTGGCAAAAGTTATATTTGAAGGCTTTACAAAGCGAATCTAAATTTGCTGATTCATTGAAAAATGACCCTATAATTGACAATTTATTTAAAAGCATATTGTTTTCCCTGTAATTTTGTCACTGTATGCACCTAAAAGTTAGTCAGTCTAAATAAAATGCGCTGTAACCTCGCCGATCTTATTCAGCTAGCCTTACTGGATTTCTGCAAAACAGCCCCTGGATTTAAAGATTTTCTGTATATGCACCATATTTTAGCTGACTTTCTGAAAAACCTGTCCTTTCTCCATAGTTTTTTGCAAAATAGCGCCTAAAGTTATATATTTTCTGTTACATACACCTTCTTTTAAATGAGTTTAGACAAAATCTGCTCTATCTTCAAATATTTCTGCAAAACAGCTCCTAAATTTAAAGATTTTCTATAATATACACCTTATCTGAACTGATTTTTGTCAAAACCTGCCCAATCTTTATAGTTTCCCGCAAAATAGCCCCTGAATTTAAATATATCGTGTTACAAATACCTTCTCTTAGCTGATTTAAGGAAAATCTGCCTATCTCCAGCAAAATAACCACTAAACTCAAAGATTTTCTCTGGCATGCACGTTATCTTAGCTGATTTTACGAAAAATCAGCCCTATCTCAATAATTTTCTGCAAAATAGCCCCTTAATTTATAGATTTTCTGGAAAACGCACCTTATTTGAACTGATTTCAGCCAAAACGCTCCCTATCCTTGCCGACTATACTGAAGACGTCCATTGACCGATTTAAAGCCAAACACAACCTACCTTAGCCCAATTCCTGCCATCATTTAGTTCAACTTCACGGACAGCTCTAAATGCAATCAAAACTGGTCTATTACGGACCTCTGCGCAGTTCTGTCCTAAACGCACCTACCAGGACAGTAAATCTCCACATTATCCCCTAAAGAAACGCTAGCTATCGCAAGGTTTTGTCAAAATGGTCCCTGCTTTGGCCGAATCAGCCCTAAATAGTCCGGGAAAAACAATCAAACCAGAGACGCAGATTACAGACCCTAACAAAGCCAAAAACAAAGATGCGGGATCTTTAGCTGCTCACCTTTGTAAGATCTGTAAAAGCCGAAGGCCTCTGTTAGCCCAGGTGCAGATCTCCAGATCGAGTCCGTCCGAGACCCGATTGTGAACACAGTAGGTGTCTGTTTTTTGCCCAAAATGGACGAAAAATAGGTGCAGGACGAGATCCGAGCTGCCAATTATTTGCTGCGAAGCGAGGGGTTCTTGACGGCAATGGAAATTCTAATAACAATAAATGAAAATAATAATAATGACGACAAAGTCCAGTACGATAAATGCGAAATATAGAGCTGGCCCTTCAGCTGCTGGCGGCCAGCCTGCCTACTTTCTTAGGCACAAGTGACTTTTAACCATAAAAGTCAATGTCCTCCAAATTAAAAATAAAAATAAAAATATCAAAAATATTTTTTAATATTTTCAAATGTTTATTGGGAATGGATCCGAGAAAGACGTGTCACTTTCACTGTGAATTAAATTTAAGTGAGTTGCAGTTAAATTTTACCGTTTTTTTTGTTAACCATAGTTAACACGGATTCTATTCTTCCGGACAGAGTTAAGACAAAACAAGCTCAGTATCAAAAAGTTTAATGAATGGTGTTAAATATTTTGGGGGAATTTGGGCATCTCAAGTATAAATGAGTGTAGCCCAGGGGATTTATCAAGTTACAAGAAGATTTAAATATTTTAATTGCAAATAAATTGATTGAGTGTAGCCCAAGGGATTTATCAAGTTACAACAGGATTTAAAAATTTTAATTGTAAATAAATTTAAAGTATAAAATTTAAAATAAAATAAAATAAAAAATGTTTATATTTTTGGAAGTTGGATTTTTTTTAAACATAATTTAATTATATATAATAATAATATTTTCTAGTTTCAAATAATGTAAAATAAAATTTATAATATCAATTACATTACTAAATTTCTATTTATTAGAGAAAATTTTATACCGTCAACTATATTTTTAAAGTAAGAGTATCTATGGGATTTGAATTTATACCCATAGTGATTTGAACTTATGGTCTTTTATTTACAAATTCTCATCTCAATTACTCATCACAAATTGTTTTAACCATGTGGATAAATGTTCAATACACTTAACTTTTGATCATATCTAATATCCCTAAATCTTTTCTTTACACATTTACCCGACTTAAAATGTAAAAAGGGTTTCTAAACTATATTCAGCACAAAAAAATTATATTAATAAAAGTCAAATGTTAAAAACCCATGGGGTACGATATGTACACTTACTATTAAAATATCATGTTAAGGTATATGTTTGATCTTAATTATAACACGATTTGTTGATGAAAATGAGATTTCCAATGTTAAAATTGCAATTTTTATTGCATAAATGGATTCAGGACCCTCGATTACCCTTGGGCACCCACATTATGCAATTCCAATCATTGAAACTACCCTACAATTTCTGCCAGATTTTGGCCAGAAAACTGGCTGAATTTTAGGTGCAAATGGTCTAAAGTTTAGCTTACTCCATATATTTGTATTGATACTTAATTAATGTTAATTTGATCAGATTGTTTAATTATGAAGTATTATTATTTTTTGTTATTTGATTAGGTTTTGACAACTCAGCCCCATTTAACATGTAAAAGGGTTTCTAGACCATATTCAACACAAAAATATATATTATTAGAGGTCACAAATTAAAATCTTATAGGGTAGGATATGTACTCCTTGCTAAACAATAGCAAAAGGGGTCCCTTATCTCACTAATAAAGAGGATATGTATGTCTTCATAAACATTAACAAAAAAGGGTCCCTTGTTTCATAAATAAAGAGGCATTCTTTAATGTTTAATTAGGTCTTGATTTTAAAATTAAGTTGTTTTGTTGTTGTTTGTTATAGATTACAAAATAATGATATAAATCTATTTTCGAGGTTCAATTCCTATGAGGGCATCTGCCCTAGAGGTTTCCTTGGGGTCACTCGAAGGTGGTAGAGGCTTTCATTGCACTTCCCACACACACATAAGTGGATCAAAGCCCACCCTCATGTCATCCTTAAAATCAAACACTAACTACTACACCTATGGCCAAAAAATTAGTAGAGGGGCAATAGTGCTAATGGTGAGGAAACAAGTTTCACACTCTTTCGGATTTTGTTGTGATAAAACTGGAAGGGTCTTAACCCTTACTAAGTCATGAATTATTAGTAAATGTAACTTGTGGTGGATATCTTATTGAGTTAAGTGACTATTACTCCAATAATCCCAACGAAACTACATTATGATGGCTATGAACCTAAAAGATGCTTCCCCAAATTCAAAAATGGTATAAGATGCTTCCAATGGCATCCTTGATAAATCCATTAGCATATACTAGTGCACTGCATCTAAAAAATTTGAATTTGCAAGTCTTGCCCAAGAAATGTTTCCCCACATGGATATTCCTAATAAATTTATTAAACTAATACATCTCACCCACAAAATTCAAACCAAATATATGTTGATATAGAAATAACTAAATATCTAACTACTACCAATTAATTAAACTAATCTTTTTAATTCAATTAAATTATACATCTAAATATATCAACATTTATTTTAAATATATTTTTATTTTTATTTTTTATAACTTACATTTAAAAATATTATTATTATTATTATTATTATTTATATTTAAAAATATTATAATGTAAACTTCCCCTTAACGAATAAGATCAAGATGGGAAGTCAATAATAATGTGTTTTTGACCATGGTTTTGTCACTAGATGTACCATTTTCTTACTACATTAGAGAGGGTTGAATTAATTTAAATACATGCTTTTCTAGAAGAAAAAGTATGGAAGTAGTAATAATGTTTTATAGGGAGGGTTGAACTAATTTAAATACATGCTTTTCTAGAAGAAAAAGTATGGAAGTCAATAATAATAATGTTTTATAGGTAGTGGTTTTATAATTGGATGTGTTTTCTTTAGGGATTCAATAAATTTCTAGAATATTTTTTTTAAATTGATGTTTATGATTTTCTTTATGTCGGTATTATTTATGTAATGTACTATAAGTTATTGTAATAACTTATTAGTGGATTATGTTGTAATGTTGGTATTGTTATTTATTTGAATGAGGATTGTTATATTAACTTTTGGTTTAATTGTGGTCTGGTTACAAATATTAAAGATAATTTATTGGGCTTATGGTTAGTTTTATACTTTGCTAAGATTCGAGGTTATATATTACAACATATTGTCGGGGACTCTTCTATTATTATCAGTGGGTAAATGAGCGAGATGATATTAATTCTTTGCACCTTCAATCATGGTTCCTAGAAGTAAGATCCATGCTTAATGCATCCCCTTATATCTCTCTTGCACATATCTCCGTGAGTCCATCCATTTGGTGGATGCTCTATCTCGTAGGGGACTGGATTCTCTTGAGGGCATCATTTTTCTGGAATTTTGGCATGGTGGTTCCATAGTCTTAGAGGATTGTTTGGGTCTTTATTAATTATTTATTTTGGTCGACTTGTCTCAATAGATTGTTTAGTGATTTGGGCATTCTTTTGTTTCGGTGGTTGTACTTTTTTGGACTTTAGATTCTACCTTTATAGCTTGTTTATTCTCGGTTCTGGTTTCTTGGCTCTTGTCCGTTATCTATTTTACTTTGGTACCAGACTACTTTGTATCCATGGATGAAGTCTCTAACCTCCATATACTTTCAATAATTAAAATTATAGCTTATGAAATAAAAAGAATAAAAAAAATAAATATACTCTTTCTTTAGTTTTAGAGTCAAAAACATAAATATACTCTTTCTTTAGGTTTAGACTCAAAAACATAAATATATTATTTATACAATATTTTATAATAGTATGCACGTGAATCACAAAGGCTTGGTTTTATTTGTTTATTTAAATGGTAGAAGCTTTTTATGTAATAAGTAAAATGTTTTTTATGAGATAAAATGACTAATTTATGTATGTGGGTTTGCAACATCAGTCTCATACTTAGTGGGTCCTTTAAATTTGTAATAATGATGTTACGAGTTATCTTAATAAAATAGCATATTTTTATATTGAGATTTTGTTCTACATATTTTTATATTAAGATTTTATTTTATATCAATATTATTGAAAGCTATATATTCCATGATTTTTATAATTATTCATACAATAATGAATAATCGAATGGAGGATAGACTTCTTAGGTTACTCAAAGGAGATGGGGAAGGAAATTTTGAAACTAGTTTTCCAATTTAATAGAACAATGGTACCTTCGCAGGGTTCCAAGCTTTGATAATGATTAGGGGAGCTAAGAAAAAAAATTGTGTGTCCTTTGTTTTATCTCCAAGTACTGGCTCAAAAAGATCTGTTAGCACCATGGGGGTCTTAAAGGGAGGTCAACAAAGTACATAACCATTGGTAAAAGTGAAATTCTTTTGGTGGGGAATTTAAGTGGAGATGTTAGATTAAGGGTCAATGAAGAAGCAGGTACCAAATAACGATGGAAGGTACCCATTGGCCAAGGTGTACAACCCGAGGTAGATAAAGAGATCTGAATTGAGGGAGTAATCAAAAAGGGGGTACAAGTCTACAACCAATGATCGACATTCCAAATGAAGGTAATCTACAATTTTGTTCTCATTTGGCATCTCAGGAAGCTGCAACATGCTCACAATCCTTGGGATTTTTCTTGCAAAGGAGTGAAGCTACAAAGGATCCCTTGTTTAATGTTGAAGAAGGAGGGGAAGGATGTGAATGGAGGATCAAAACTAGTGGAGTGAGAGGTGTTGGAGACTTCAGTTTATAGGAGTTAGTTGGGGGTTCCATGAAGCAAAGGGGAAACTAGAAGGGTTGGAGCACATAGCGACAAGGGTGACCAAGAGGAAAAGGAAGTGTGTATAAGTGCGCATGGAGAAGGTGGCACTAGTTCTAGGAGAGGATGTAGCAATGAAAGAAATTAGGGCACTAAGTGAAAAGTATTTGACTAGTAGGCTATATAGAAGGTCTGTAGAAAAGAAAACACTTCTAGGTTGGATAAAAAATGTGTGGAGAGGACATTTAGGGTATCTCCCTTATTTCCATCTTTTAACCAAGAAGTGGTTATCATTTGAAAATAGGTGTGGGGAGGATATAATAAATACTCTGGAAGGGAAATGGCACCATGGATCTACTATCTTAGCCCTGAGGAGATGGTTTCCATGCTTCTAAGCAAGAATGGAACAAAAATTGCCTCCATCAAGTTGGGCAAGGTTATCATCTCTTCCTCTATAATTATGGAATCTTAAGATTTTTAAGGCACTTGGTAATAATATAGGTTCCTCCGTTGATTTAAAAGAGAATGTTTTTCTAAAGCCAATGGAGTGGTGGCCAAAATCGTGGTGAAGATAGATATCAAAGAGGAAATGGAGAGGCTAAAATATATTTAAGTTTTGGATTTTATGAGAATTGTGTTTAGATGTTTAATATGCCATGGCCAAGGGCATCTAATGAAGGAGTGCATGCATTTCAGAAGGAAATGGAATTGGGGGGAGTCTCTAAATCAAATGTGGGACAAATGAATTTGTTGAGGGTGAATCGTTTGTCTGACAAAAATCCAAGACTAGCCATGGGTAGTTTGGAAACAAGGCACTCTCAGTAGAATTTGGAAATTGTTATAAAGGTTGGAGGAACCTTTACTCAATTCTAAAGGTTTAGTGCAGAAGGGGGAAAGGATGGAAAAGGAATATTAGGGGATGGGATAATAATTTCAAAGGGCATGGTGTAATGAAGAACGCCAAAGTTGGAAATTCGTTCGAGAAGAGATAAATAAATCCCTAGTACCATAGGCCAAAGGTATGTCATCTCTTTATCATTCATCTTAGCCTCTTAATTCTATAGAAAATATTTTCAAAACAAAGTATAGAAGAAGCTCATTTGTCATATTCAAACTCGAAGGATGAGGCACTAGAGGAAACTAAGTTGTCTACAAATTTCATATAGATCCCAATCCTTTTCTTTGTATATGATGCCTACATATTATAGGGACCCTTTGCAAATGGTATAAGTATCAGGGGAATCAAAGGAAAATACTATAGGATTTAGTATTTCCAATCCTCTTTCCTTAATCTCTAAATATGGTAAGGGGATAAAACTGCATAGATACCAATTATATCATATCAAGGGTGATTGTAGTGTTGAAGGGGGTTTGGCCTTAAAAACAAGACATCCTTGTATAATGGGTATGGAATATTTTATTCATTGACAAAGAAAAAAGCATAGGAAATATTATAAGGAAGATAACATACCATCAAGGGGGATATTAGAGAAAGGAGTGCCTCTACAAGGGTTTCCTGATGATAATTTTATCTTCAAATGTGAGGGGGTTAAGGGGCCCCCAAAATAATGTAATCCTTAAGCGACGGATTCTTCAATGCAAGATAGTTATCTATATGGTCTAAGAGGTTATGTGTGAGGGGGTAAAGTATATGGAGTCCCTCATTCCTTAAAGTTTGAAAATTTCTCACTCTAAATGCAAATGGAAAATCTAGAGGCTTAATAACAAGGTGGAATATATCTTTACAAATCACACATTATTATGCTCTTAATGTAGAGTTTCTAATGGATTAAGGTCAATGGAAATAGGGAATTGCTTTTCTATCCTAAATTAGTATAGTCCTTGTGAGGACAAAATGATCTCTGGGGAAATTGATTTATTCTTGGAGTCATAAAATAAGAGAATATTATTTTAGGTGTAGGCATATACCTCACTACTAAAAGATGAGAGACATATCCAATGGTATAGTACTATGTTCATATGTTTGAAGAAGTTAGACTTTGTGATGGAATGCCATTAAAACCAGTACCTACTTGATCTATAAAGTCTCATGGATATTCCACCAAAATAGTTTGTCGCAATGGATCTTGCAACTGGATTCTTTTTATTAGCTTATTTGTATTGAATGCTAAATAATTGGAACTAAAACAAAAATAACTATAGAAAATAAGTACACAATCCGCGCAATAACATAAGATATACCTTGGGAAACCCACTATGGGGAAAACCCTATCCACAAATTAGGACTATGGCCTACTTTTCATATCAAAATGAAAATAAAAAGGAAATGGTACTCTCTATGGAGTTACCTATGACTCTACAACCAAAATGGCTACTATAGGAACTCCTATCTCCTCTGTTATGCTCTAATATTCTCTCTTGCATTATTGTTCATCTATGGAACAATACAATAACATCAAAAGAATGGAACCCCTTCTTCTCCTAGCAGCTTGGTATTTAACATAGCCTGATAGTCATCTACGATTAATTTTGGGGTTTTTGCATGGCCCAATTCTTGAATACGGTTAGGGTTTAAATGGACCTTATACGGTTAAAAGTAAGATATGGCCCTAAAATGGACCCTTCAAGCCAATTACTCAAATAGTTCCACCCAGAAAGCACCAAATAGTTGAAAAATTCTATATCGATCCATTTCATATCACTACTTGGAGGAATTATATGGTAGGAGAAGAAGTTGTCCATAAAATATTAGATAGATTTTTGGTGGTAGAGAGGGTTATGGTGGTAGCCAATAGGATTAGGACATGGGTAGGAAAGGGTGGTTCTTCTCACTGTCTCTTTAACTTATTACAAAATGAGATAGGTGAAAATAAAACCTATTGGGCCTTTTGAATTCAACCTAAAATGGGTGGAGAATGGGGAGTTCAAGAAGTTGGTTGGTAAGAATTGGATGAGGTGTGCCCCTTCTAGTGAATAATAAACAATGCTCTAGTTTGCAAGAATTAAAAAGAGTAAAAAGGTTCACAATCGATTGGGCAACACAAAATAATAAAAGGTCACCAAATTATCTAATTAATGTAGCGGCATAGATTGCAATTTTTTAAATCAAAATAAGGTTCTTACAGAAGATTAAAAAAAAGTATAGTTAAAGATGCTAGAAGAGATGGAGAATGTTGTTGAAATGAGAGGAATCAAGATGGAGGATGAAAAGTAGGGCAATTTGGGCAATAGAAGGGGATGAGAACACCAATTTTTTTTACAATGATGCAATCAAGGGGATAATATCAACACATCATGGGAATTGGTAAGGAAGAAGGAAGAAAAGTCAAAAGTTTTAAAGAGATAGAAAAGATAGGGGCCAACTATTTTTAGAATATTTATCAAGAACCTCCTAGGGTAATTTAGAATAAACCATCAAAATGGATAATGGATTTCCATTGGTTCATATAGCAAAAGAATATATAGTAGCATAAGTAACTAAGGGTGAGCTTAGTGCAATGGTGGAATATTTTTAGGAAGCAAGACTATATATTGCGATGGTTGAACACTATTACTATTTTGTTTTTCATGAGCTAATAAAGGAGGATATAATGAGAGTGGTGGAAGAATTAAAGTCTTTGAGAAAATTCTTATACTATATCAACTCTATGTTTATATCCTCATCCCAAATTCAATAGCCCTAAAACTTTTGAGGAATTTAGAGTAATTTCTTTATGCAATGCAATTTACAAAATAATTGCCAAAATTACAACAAGATTATTAAAGAATGTGTTCTTTTACTCCAATATTTCACAAGAATTGATTGGCTTTTTACATCAAAGGCATATACATGATGTAGTGGGGGTGAGTCAAGAAGGGTTCCATTCAATAAAAACAAAAAGAATCCTTGCTACCATTCTAAACTTCGATTTATGTAAGGAAAGTGATAGGGTGATTTAATTATACCTAAGAATAAAGCTAATCCATATTGGAATGAGTTTTCATACTAACCCCTAGATAAGGTGGGGTTGTTGTCATTAGTTTCATTTGCAATGTTAATAAAGGGTTGTGTATCTAGATCTCTAACTCCCTTAATGGAGTTAAAACAAGGTTGAACCATGTCATTGTTTCTTTTTATACTAGTGTTTGAAGGTCTATATAGGGAAATGAAAGAGTACATAAGGGAAGGAGCAACAACGGGGACACTATTTGGAAAACCTCTAAAATTGTCTCATATGTTAGTTGTAGATGATGTTATTCAAGTTGGTTCTAGTACTATGAAGGAAGTAGAGAAATATAAGGAAATTTTGGATTATATATTGTAGAGCAATTGGGATGGATGTTAATATGCATAAATACAACATTTTGTTTAGTGGCATAATAGATGACCAGGAAAGGTGGTTATCCCAATTTGTTATTTTTTATGTGTCTTCTTTGGACAATGGGTGAAGTACTTGAGGTTTATGTTGAAAGCAAATGATTATAGGTTCAAAGATTGTAACTTTCCCCTAGTATTCAATATAGATCTCTCATCTCATAGTAGATGACACCCCTCTCTAGCATCAATCTAGGAGCTCGAGGAGATGTACCACATCTAGTTCAATCTTGTATCTATGTAGTGTAATTTGTAATAAAATATTAAATGAATTAACATTCTATGAGTGCATGAAGAGCCCTTATCATTATTCCACACACACACACACACACACACACACACACACACACACACACACACACACATATATATATATATATATATATATATATTCTCAAAATGAAGGGAAATGTATGAAGAGTTTCTCGTAATATATATTATGTAAAAAATGAAAACGAATTACATACATGGAAAAATAATTATATTTTCTTTGATTCCTTTGGTTAACCATCTAACTTCTTTGATGTCCTCTCATACAAAATTGATCTAAGAATAAACATTGTCATCATCATGGTTTGGACAAAGTTACAATTCTCAATGGGGAACTTATGGTAATTTCTAGGAATCAAAATAAATTGTTTAATGGCACAATGTTTGTCTTTACTTTGAGATAGTGAATTATCAGTCCCTGCCGAAGGCCAGGGTACTATTGTTTTCGATAATAGTTGAACAATTATTAGTTTGTGTT
The DNA here is from genome assembly GCA_001517045.1 of Pseudotsuga menziesii. Classification (NCBI taxonomy): domain Eukaryota; kingdom Viridiplantae; phylum Streptophyta; class Pinopsida; order Pinales; family Pinaceae; genus Pseudotsuga; species Pseudotsuga menziesii. Next base: position 219,260 of record LPNX010376268.1, read on the forward strand.
GACCCAAATGCAATTTACCATTTTAGCCAAAGTTTCAAACTAATATTTTTTTAATTAATATAAAATTCAAGTTTTATGCCATTTGATTGGCTTATAATTTGAAGTGTTATTGCCGCAGCGACGACATGGGTATTGGGAATAGCTCCTACTTCTGAAAATGCTTTAACTCTTCTCTGATGGGAGTCTGATAATGCATTGTTTCCTAAGCATCTACTTCCTGCTCCTCGACGCAGTCATAAATGAATTAGTTTATCAAATAAATTGTCCACTACGTAATCATAAATGAATTAGTTTATCAAATAACCTGTCCAACCCATTTTACTGCATGTGATGCATCATCCTTTGAGTACACTGGTTTTTCCCACTATGCTCATGCCATAGAGGCCAATAATGCGATCTTGTAATGATGCTCTATAAGCCATGTGCGTTGTCATCTGAGAAGATTCAAAGGCGACCCTACCATGTATTAATCTGTCACAGTAATCTAGGGACTAAACACAAGTCTCATCAAAGATTAATAACAACAAGTCATGAAAATGGTGTAATTGTGCTACAAAATGAGTAGTCGCTCTGTATATTCACACAAAGAATGAGTAATACAATACAAGATCATGCTGCAAGCATGAATGACAAAGCAATTCAAATTCCCAAGGAGGTCATTCGAATTGAATGAGTGAGTCTAGCTTAACTGAATGTAAGCCATAGTCAACACTCAAGTTAACCACTGATCAAAACCCTAATTGACTCAACTGAGCCCTAATTGAATTCGGAGTGCAATAAATGACTGAGTCTAACTGAAAGTAGGTCAGACACATGTCACAACAAACCAACCAACAAGTGGTAGCACATCAATGACTCCAATGAACCCCGATGAGGTTAACTGAAGTGTAACTGAACATCAGAAATGGTTGGAGGCGCCCCTGTTGACTCCAGTTCATTAAATAATCAATTTAATGATGGAGGGCACCTTCACTGCTCTGTTTAACTAATTGTAACCATCAGTCAGCAATATGGGGCATTAATGACACTCAGATCACCCTCGGAGTGCTCCAATTAGCCTCCCCGAATGTAGGAGAAGGCTAAGTTAGCCTCCTTGACTGAAGGTAGGCATGGGTGTGATCTAGTTGATGTCATCTAGTGCTCCTCTAATGTCAATTAAGTCAATAATACTTAGGATAGTGGTTTAACTAGGCCAAATTGACCAAAATGAGTATGTAAGGTGGTAAATGTATCCAACACCCCCCCTCAAGCTATACTCAGGAGGAGTTAGAAAACATAAAATGCATAAAAATGCTAGGGCCATGGAAACTAAGGCTATAGGTCACCCTGTACAATACTGAAACTGAAACAATGCTAAAAAAACAAACTAAGTGAAGGAAAAGAGGGAAAACCCGGTGGGAAAAACCCCCCCTCAAGCTGAACACTGAAAGTAGTCTGATCACCCTGATGGACTCACCCCCAATAGTGAATGGAGGTAAGTGAACTTCTTTTATGAAAAGCTCTTGGTGAAGATGTATGCAATCTGCTCATCAGTCGGGCAGTATTGCAGAATGATGGTCCTGTCATGCACTAGCTCCCTGATATAGTGCATGTGGATCTCTGCATGCTTGGTAATTGGATCTGTGGATATCTTAATAACACTTTGATTGTCACAAAAGAGGACAGTGGACAAAGTACTACCAAGATCAAACTCTGAAAGAATGCCTTGCAACCAAACTGCTTGGATGCAAGCATTCACCGCTCCTCAATACTCAGCCTCTGTTGAAGATAGTGCTATGGTAGCCTGATTTTTGCTAGACCAGCAAATGGGGCCACCAACAAACATGAATACATATCCGGAAGTAGACTTCTGATCAATAGAATCACCTGCCCAATCGGAATCTGTGTATCCAACCAGCTCTAGCTAGGAGTCTGCAGCATAGTGAATGTCGTAGGTCCTGGTTCCTTGAATATAATGGAGGATCCTCTTGGCTGCCTTCCAATGAATATCATGAGGCTTCTGCATGTATCTTGATACAGCATTCACAACATAACAAATATTAGGCCGAGAATGTGTCAAGTACAACAAGCTACCAATCAGCTGTCGATAGATAGTGCAGTCCATGGGAGGTGTGTTTTTTCCTTCTTCAAGGCTGATCCCTGAAAGGAAAGGGAATGGTGCAGGACAACATTTAGCCATGTTAAAATTGACTAACATGCTTGATATGTATTTGGATTGAGTGACCATTATCTCATTAGAAGCCCTAAAAATTGTTTTAAGAGCCCCAAATTGCTCATTTCAAAAGCATTGTGGAGAGCAGTTTTGATGGCTGAAATAGAAGCAACTGTGCTACCTGTGATCAGTAAGTCATCAACATATAAAACAATAATAATCAAATGACCATCAAACTATTTTATATACACATTTGGATCTGATCTACACCTTTGGAAGTTTTGCGAGAGAAGGAAGGCATCCATCTTGTAATACCACTCTCTTGGGGCATGTTTTAACCTGTATAGTGACTTCTTTAGCTTGCAAACCAAAGATAGATCAGAGATGTAGCCCTCAGGTTGCTTCATGTATATCTCCTCATGAAGATCCCCATGTATAAAGGTTGACTTAACATCCATATGATGCACTTCTCAGTGCTTAGATGCTGAAATTGCCAAAACTAGGCGGATGGAGTCCATTTTTGAAACCGGTGCAAAAGTCTCATGGTAGTCCACACCTTGGACCTGAGAGAAACATTTTTCCACCAGCATTGCCTTATATTTGTAGGTGCTTCCATCAGCAACAACCTTGGTCCGAAACACCCACTTGCATTGAACCAATTTCCTTCCCGGAGGAAGAGAAACTAGCTCCCAAGTAGTGTTTTTCTGAAGAGAATTCATCTCTTCATCCATGGCAACTTGCCATATTGGATCCTTCTGAGCATGGTAGTAGGATTTTGGGTCTAAACTAATCATCAAATAACAAGTTTCAGATATCAAATTATCAGGACAAGAGAGCACAATACCTGCTCTTTGGAAATTAGACCGTGTTCTCCTTGGATCATCCGGATTTCCAATGTTATCTCCTGCGGAGGAGAGTGTCTATCGGGCCCATGTGGGAAGATGATTTTGTACTTCAGGTTCTGATTCACCATCTAATGTTTGATGTACACTGATATCAAAAATCAGAGGATCCAAATCAGGTTCATCACCCCCAATTTCATCATCTAAATATTCAGTAGAATAGGAAAGAAATCGAGTGGTTTTCTCCTTCACTAGTTCCACCTCCTGAAGAGGCTCATTGAACTTGACACTTCTCTCAATGATGATATATTTTGTTTTGATATCCTGCAGCTTGAAACCTTTTGATTCATCAGGATACCCAATAAACAAACATTCTATGCTTTGCGGTTGCAAAGCCCTTCTTTTATCAAGTGGAATTCGGGCCCATGTAGTGGACCCAAACACCTGCAGGTTCGACACATCCGGCTTGTGTTAGAAGTATGCTTTGAAAGGGGTCTTCCCTTTCATGGATGAGTGTGGCACTCTGTTATGAATGTATGATGTAGCATGCATGGCTTCATCCCACAAATTTGTAGCCAACTTCTTTGATTCCAACATACAGGTGGTCATCTCCTTGAGAGACCGATTCTTCCTTTCCGCTACACCGTTTTGCTGGGGAGTGTAGGGAATTGAATGTTGGACTTGAATACCAATTTGGGAGTATATGTGCAGCAACTCATTGCTGACATACTCCCTTCCTTTATCAGATCTCAGGATCTTGATCTTAAGCCCAGAGGCATTCTCGATCAAGACCTTTAGTTCAGAGAAATTTTCACATACTTCAGACTTCTTTTTGAGAAAGAAGACCCATGTGTACCTTGAAAAATCATCAATACAAGTCAAAAGATACCTTGATCCATTCATGGATGTGGTAGGCATCGGACCATTGATATCATAATGTATCAGCCCCAATATGTATGTAGCTCGGTTTGCCTTCCCCTGATCGAACTTGTGCTCAAAGTGTTTTCCAACCACACAACCCTTGCAAATTCCAGTGGTTGCCTTGATGACCAGGAGGCCTTCAACCATGGAGTTTTTCTTTAATTGCTGCAAATATTTGAAATTTAGATGGACAAACCTTTCATGCCACAACCTACTAACTTCATTTCCATGAGTTAGCAGAGCGGTGGGCTTTGCATTCGCCACAAAGTGAGAGAACTCATAGGTTTTTGCATGATGGTTTGCAAGGCCTTTAGAAATGAGTTTCCCAAATGCAAGTTCCATTATCTCAACATCATTCGGGCTGAAAGATACTCTCTTAGGCACTCCTATATGTGTCATCTGATAGACACTAAGTAGATTTGATGCCAGAGATGGTACATAAAAAACATTTGAAAAATAGCCATTCTCAAGATCAACCGTACCTTGTCCTTTTGAAATGATGTTGGAGTCATCTCCCATGTGGATGGGAATGGATTTGGCAGTCTCCAAGGATGAAAAGGAGTCTCCTTCAGCCATCATGTGGATCAAATCTCCAGAATCAATCAAGAGTGCTTTGGACTTCGAAGTGCTTGCCACGAGGGCATGACCTTTTTCATGTTGTGGTTCCCGATCTTGTTGATCTCTCCTCCGAAAGCTTTCTGGAAGATTGATGTGATTTCTCTCAAGGAGAGAGGTAGCTTCATCAAGCTTCTTCTTCATGCAGGAATGTTCAGGGTGGAATCCCCTTCCTGCAGTATGAACACTTGACTTTTTCCTTTCCATGATGCCCTTTTCCTTTGTTCTTATTTGAGCTGGAAGACTCATCATGCTACTGGTTTTCAACTTTAGTCTTAGGAGCTTCAAATTTAGTTTTTGGGTTCTTCTGCTGCTTTCCTTTACCATTCAGATCTTCGGGCCTTGAGACATGGAGGGCTTGATCATGGGAGGATCTGATGATCCCCATCTAGACAAGCTTATCATGTTCAATTGTTAGGGACTCAATGAAGGCATTGAGTGTAGGCATCTTCCATCCAGGGGTTGTGAGCTTCCCTGCACAAAATGTAGAGACAAAAACTAAATAATCAGCTCCAAGTTTGGAGACTATGGCGAGGATGAGCTGATCATCCTCTTTCTCCATTTTGCATTGCTTCAACAGTAAGAGAATGTGCTTGAACTTTGTGAAAAAGTCATTCAAGGTCTCGAAATTGGAAGGATGGAGAGACATCAATTCATTTTCAAGCTGGTAAACTCTCAAATCATCCTGCTTTCCATACAGGGCTTCCAATTTGTCCCAAATTTCCTTTGGAGTCTTCAATCTCGAAAGATGGAAAAGAAGATCCCAGGAAACAGAGAGGCACAAGAATCCGAATGCTTCATCCTTCTTGTTCAAGAATCTAGATTTGTCTATTGCAGAACCAGGCTCTTCTTCAGTGTCCATGGTGACCCTATAGAGTCCTTTAGAGCGTAGCTGGATCTCCATGTCTCCTTTCCATGAGTGGAAATTGAATGGAGTCAAAAGATCTACGGAAGAAGCCATCTGAATCTGTTGGAGTGAATGCTTTCACCTGTCAAAAACCTGAAAATCACAACAAAAAGGGCAATGTAAGGTCGAAAAACCTGCACATTTTAGGCTTTCATCACACCCAACATAGTCAATCAGGTAAGCTTGATCAACAAGTTCTTTACTTGGGGTATTAAGTGGTAAGCCTTGGCTTCTGGTGCAGTGCTGGATTTTTGAGCTATTGCTCAATTTTCACGCAAGATCTATCAAAAACCTTGTTTTTGAGAGATTTGAGCTTCATCCCCCCATGAGCTCTGATACCATATTAATCTATCACAGTAATCTAGGGACTAAACACAAGTCTCATCAAAGATTAATAACAATAAGGCATGAAAATGGTGTAATTGTGCTACAAAATGAGTATCCGCTCTGTATATTCACACAAAGAATGAGTAATACAATACAAGATCATGCTGGAAGAATGAATGACAAAGCAATTCGAATTCCCAAGGAGGTCATTCTAATTGAATGAGTGAGTCTAGCTTAACTAAATGTAAGCCACAGTCAACACTCAAGTTAACCACTGATCAAAACCCTAATTGACTCAGCTGAGCCCTAACTGAAGTCGAAGTGCAATAAATGACTGAGTCTAACTGAAAGTAGGTCAAACACATGTCACAGCAAACCAACCAACAAGTGGTAGCGCATCAATGACTCCAACGAACCCCGATGAGGTTAACTGAAGTGTAACTGAACATCAGAAGTGGTTGGAGGCGCCCCTGTTGACTCCAGTTCATTAAATAATCAATTTAATGATGGAGGGCACCTTCACTGCTCTGTTTAACTGATTGTAACCATCAGTTAGCAATATGTGGCATTAATGACACTCAGATCACCCCTGGAGTGCTCCAGTTAGCCTCCCCGAATGTAGGAGAAGGCTAAGTTAGCCTCTGTGACTAAAGGTAGGCGTGGGTGTGATCTAGCTGAAGTCATCTAGTGCTCCTCTGATGTCAATTAAGTCAATAATACTTAGGATAGTGGTTTAACTAGGCCAAATTGACCGAAATGAGTGTGTAAGGTGGTAAATGTCTCCAACACCATGTTTCTTGATGCTACATTTTGAAGAAGCCCTCCTTCCTGGGGTGCTGCAGTGGATAGAATTTGACCAACATTGGTAGTTATTGAAAAGTATCCAACAAACTCTTGAAAGAGTTTATTAAATCTTGTCCTCCAATCTCTAATTTCTAAAACCATGAGAAGATAAATTTAGATGGAAAGCTAGCTCTAACCCTTTACATCTCAAAGGAAAGTTTCAGAATAAATGTACATGTTGTCAAATAAGACTTAGGAAAGGAAATCCTTTGCAAGAGAGAATACTCAAGATAAAGAAAACCAAACGTCGAATTGCATTCATGGAAGAAATGATTGCACGAGAAGGGGTACACAGATCAAAAGGGGCATCACCAACATAAACACCGTGACGACGAGCATTACAACAACACTACAAAGGGAGACAAAGAGAAGACGACAAGGAATTTGGGGAAGAATGGTGAGGCATTTGATTGATATGCATGTAAATTATTCACGAGTGAATGATAATCTAAATTATGAGCATCAAAGGAGAAAAAAAATACCCTAACGTCTAAATAATGCAGTGAAGAGCATATCCAATCCTCATCTGGTTTTCTTATGTTAGAAAATAGGACCGCGGAGCACTAACACATATACAGTTAAATCATTAAACAAGATGCAAAACACATTAAAACATTACAGAGAGACACAGATATAATGTGGTTCACCCAAACGATGGGCTACATCCATAAAGAAATTGCCAGTCCTTTTATTACAGTCCAGAAAGATGAAGGGATATAGCCTGCAGCAAAATCACTGCACTTCCTCTTCACGCTCTCACAACCTCTCTTCCAATACAAAATAATACCATACCTAGTCGTGTTACAATACTTTCTTTTATAGGGGAAATACCATGGGAAAATACTGCGGTTAACCCAATACCATGGGTCCGCAAAACTGTTGGCCAACACACATCCCAAAAAAATTTCTCGGGGGCTCCATCCCCAAACCCCTGTTTCTCGGGTGCGCTGCCCCCGAACCCCAAGGAAGGGGTAATGAGTGTATAGTACACCTGGGGTACAAACACAACTAAATAATATCTCTAGATCTAGAAGATCAGGCTCCACAACCAACAATCTCCCACTTGGAGACTGACACAACAACTCCACCACTACTGCACTTGTTGGACTATGCTCTAGACCTTTGACTTGGCAAATTTCTTATTTTCACCTTCATGCTTGAAGGCCAACAGAGACCAAGCAGGAACTCAGTTTCTCACCAGTTACTCCCTTTGTCAACATGTATTCAGGATTCTAGCTAGTATGTATCTTTTCCAGTTTTAACAGTTCTTCATCTAGAATAGATCTTATGAAGTGGTATTTGAGCTATATATGTTTAGTCTTCAAATGAAAGGTTGAGTTCTTTGCAAGATTAAATGGCACTCTGGCTGTCACTGTACAACCTACTATTCTCCTGCTTCTTACCTCTTTCTTCCATGAACCTTTGCAACCAAAACATTTCCTTACTGGCCTCTGTAGCAACAACATACTCTACTTCCGTTGTTGAAAGTGCAACAACCTGTTGCAGTTTTGAAATCCAACTTATTGTTTTTCCACCCATAGTAAACACATACCCTAAGGTGCTCCTCCTGTTGTCTTTATCACCAACCATATATGCATCAACATATCCCTATAGAACAGTGTCTGAACCTCCAAAACATAATGCATGTGAAATGGTACCTCTCAAATACCTGAGAATGTACTGCTTTTCAATGCTCTTTACCTGGATTATTCATATACCTGCTCACAACTCCCACTGCATGTGCAATATCTGGTCTTGTGCACACCATGGCATACATAAAGCTTCCAATCGCTGATGAATAGGGAATCTTGGACATGTAATCTATTTCTTCTTGTCTCTGGACACATCTCCTTACTTAGTTTGAAATGGCTGGCTAAAGGTGTACTAACCGGTTTTGCATTTTGCATTCTAAACCTTTGCAACACCTTTTCTATGTACTCACCTTGAGACAATGTCAATTTGCGATTTTTCCTGTCTCTTGTTATTCTCATACCAAGGATTTGCTTTGCATCATCCAAATACTTCATTGCAAATGAATTAGCTAGTTTTCTTTTGAGCACATTTATATCCTGCATGTTAGACCCTGCAACAAGCATGTCATCCACATACAATAAGAAGATAATATATCTTCCATTATCTAGCCTCTTGAAATAAACACAGTGGTCAGAATGACATCTATCATAACCTTATTCTGTCATAAATTTACCAAATTTTAAATACCACTTATTTGGAGCTTGCTTCAGGCCATACAAGCTCTTCTTCAACCTGCAAACCAAATTCTCCTTACCTTTTACCTCATACCCCTATGGCTGCTTCATATAAATCTCTTCCTCCAAATCCCCATGGAGAAAGGTTGTTTTTACATCTAACTGTTCAAGATGCAAATCTTCTACCGCCACCAGACTTAAAATAGTTCTAATTGAAGTCATTTTAACAACAGGAGAAAATATTTTATCAAAGTCTGTACCTTTCTTTTGTGCAAACCCCTTTACAACAAGTCTAGCTTTGTACCGCTTCTTGCCTCCATCTTCTTCCTTCAACCATTAAACCCATTTATTTTGCAATGCCCTTTTTTCTCCAGGAAACTTAACTAGATCCCAAGTCTGGTTTCTTACCAATGAGTCCATCTCCTCATCCATGCCTTGCTCCCACTTCTTTCTAGTTTCTACCTGCATTTCTTCTTCATAACGTTTCGGTTCACCAGAATCAGTCATCAATAAATAATACAGTGAAGGAGAGAATCGTTCAGGGGGTCTACTTAACCTGGTAGACTTTCTTACAGTCGGAGGAGTTTCAGGTACCTGCTGCTGCTCTTGATTTTCTGGTGCTTTTGGAACTTCATTTTCTTTGATTTCATCAAGCACTGGGTACTCTGTGTTTTCCTTTTCTTCTTTCTTTCCCTGCAACTGATCTTTGGACATGACCTTTTCATTGAATACTACATCTCTACTCCTAATTATTTTGCGATTTTTAAGATCCCATAAGCGATAACCAAAATCATCAACCCCGCATCCAATAAAGGTACATTTCTTGGATTTAGCCTCAAGCTTTGTTCTATCATCTTTATCAATATGGACAAATGCTTCACAACCAAAAGTTCTCAGAAATGAGTATTTTACATGTTTACCTGTCCATGCCTCCTCTGGAATGCCACCATCCAAAGCGCTTGAAGGCCCTCTATTTATTAAATAAACAGCAGTGTTTATAACATCATCCCATAACTATAAGGGAAACCCTGCATGCAATCTCATACACCTTGAACGCTCCATGATCATTCTGTTCATCCTTTCTGACACACCATTTTCTTGTGGTGTTCCAGGGACTATCTTCTCTCTGCGAATCCCATTATGTGAACAATAACTGTCAAACTCCTTGCTGCAGTACTCGCCTCCATTATCATATCTGAGACATTTCAACATTTTTCTTGTCTCATTCTCAGCCAAAGCTTTCCACTTCTTAAAAGTATCAAACACATTAGATTTTTGTCTAATGCAATAAACCCAAGTTTTTCTAGTTTCATCATCAATAAAAGTAACATAATAACGAGAGCCACCAAGAGATTGTACATGAGCTAGTCCCCATACATCTGTATGGACAAGCTCTAACTTTTCACTCTTCTTTTGTTTCCCAACCCTGAGAAATCTAACTCTCTTATGTTTTCCATAAACACATTTCTCACAGAATTCCAAACTTACCTGCTTCAGATCTAGAAGCAGTTTCCTTGAGTGGAGAATCTGCATCCCCTTCTCACTCATGTGGCCAAGCCTGTGATGCCACAATGCCGCACCTGTTTCTGTGGAAGCTACAGAGATATAATAATCAGTATTATGAGGACATAAATATAACGTACCTACCCTATCTCCTTTTTTTATTACCAGTGATCCTTTAGTGATCTTCCACCACGTTTCTCCAAATGTAGACAAACAACCGCTATCTCCCAACTGCCCTGTTGAGATCAGATTTCTTTTCATAGTAGGAATGTGCCTTAGATCCTTTAGCAGCCATTCACTTCCATTATTTAACTTAATTCGTACCTTACCCTTTCCAACAATTTTACATGGTTCATCATCCCCCAATAAAAAAATGTCCAAAATCACCTTGAACATAATCATGAAAGAATTTCCTATGGGGTGTATCATGACATGAAGCCCCTGAATCTACTACCTAGTAATCGCTAGTATTATCTAATGCAAGAATCAAAGCATCTTGTAACACATCACCTACTACATTCGCTTCCTGAGTAGTCTCTTACTGCCTCTCACCTTTCTTCTTTGGTGCTCAGTAGTCTTTCTTCAGATGTCCTTTCTTACCACAGTTCCAACACTCTATTTTTCCAAATCTGGACTTGGATCTTCCCTTTTTATACTTGCTGCAATTTCCTGGGCTCCTTCTTCTCTCGTTTTGTCTCCCGTTGCTCTCCATGGTCAACGCATTACCTGATGTCTCACTTGTGCTTTTTCTTCGCATATCGTCACTGAGAATAACACCAACAACATCATCAAACTTAAAGTGTTTGGACTAGGGATAGAGTTACTTACAGCCATGACCAAGCTATTCCACGTTTTTGGCAATGCGCACAAGATTAGAAGAGCCCTAACCTCATCATCAAAGTTCACTTTTACAGAACTTAACTGACTAGTAAGTGTATTAAACTCATTTAAATGGTCAACAACATATCCACCTTCTGACATCTTCATATTAAATAAATGCTTCATTAAAAATACCTTGTTAGAAGCCGAGGGTTTTTCGTAGAGCTTACTCAATGCGCTCATCACACCCTCTGTTGTTTTTTCTTTCAAAATATTGAAGGCCACTGACGAAGCCAGGCACAGCCGTATTGTTCCCAGTTCCTTTCTGTTAAGAACTTCCCATTCTTCATCCTTCATAGCCACCAACTGTTTTGCTTTTCCGCCCAACGACAGGTACAGATCCTTCTGGTAAATATAGTCCTCCATTTGCATCTTCCATAACTGATAGTTTTGGCTGTTAAATTTCTCGACCCTAAACTTTCCTTCTTTCGCCATTACTCCCACTCGAACCAAGAACCCTTCTTTCCTACGAGTTTACCAACCAAATAGGCCTTTTGGCTCTGATACCAATTGTTAGAAAGCAGGACCACAGAGCAATAACACATATACAGTTAAATCATTAAACAAGATGCAAAATCCATTAAAACATTACATAGAGACACAGATATAACGTGGTTCACCCAAACGATGGGCTACATCCACAAAGAAATTGCCAGTCCTTTTATTAAAGTCCATAAAGATGAAGGGATACAGCCTGCAGCAAAACTGTTGCACTTCCTCTTCACGCTCTCACAGTCTCTCTTCCAATACAAAATAATACCACACCCAGTTGTGTTACAATGCTTTCTTTTATAGGGGAAATACCATGGGAAAATATCTCTGAAAGGTAGGGGAATGAGTGTACAGTACACTTGGGGTACAAACACAACTGAATAATATCTCTGGATCTAGAAGATCAGGCTCCACAACCAACATCTTACTCCTACTCTCGAGCGGGAAACAATATTGGGCATCTCGTATACTTGCTTAGCAAACATTTAATCTTCTCTACTTAATGAATCTTTCCACTTCTCCCCATGAGCAGGGTTTGGGTGCCAAATCCCAGTTCTGCGGAGAAGCAACCCCTTACCATACCCTATCTGATAGATAAAGTGGTTTTCAGATCCATTGCAACCTACTTAGAATAAATGTTTAAGCCTGTGTTTATTCTAGTCTCAATAGTACGGAAGCTTTATTAAGGGAATCCCTAATATGGAGATTCATCCTAGGTGGTGCACGCAAACATCAGGTGATGCGGCCCGAAATGCACTACTAATGGATATTTTGCGTGAACACATAGCGGATGGACTGTTATTGAACCTGTTACAGCTTTTTCTAAAACCATGACAAGATAAATTCAGATGGAAAGCTAGCTCTAACCATTTACATCTCAAAGGGTAGTTTCATAATAAATGTACATGTTGTCAACATAAGACTCGGGAAAGGAAATGAGAAAGGAAATCCTTCGCAAGAGAGAATGCTCAGGACAAAGAAAACCAATTTCGAATCATAGACATGGAAGATATGACTGCACGAGAAGGGGTACATAGATCAAAAGAGGGGCATCACCAACATAAACACTATGACGACGAGCATTGCAACAACACTGCAAAGGGAGACAAAGAGAATACAATGAGGCAGTTGGGGAAGGACGGCAAGGAGTTTTGATTGATATGCGTGTAAATTATTCAAGAGTAAATGATAATCCAAATGATGAGCAGCAACGAAGCAAAAACAAATTACCCTAACGTCTGAATAGTGGAGTGAAGAGGTCAAAGCTTAATACCATATCATATGAACAATACAATGAAGAGGTTAAATCTATGTCACTATCGAATCAATATTTTCTCATGATTTGCAATATATGGTCATGAATGAGGTTGTGATGCTCCCTCCTTTGTTGCTTGAACTGAAACAGGTTCTGCTACTATAAATACGAAAGCACATGACGACGACGATCTTGACATATATTTTCCTCTAACGATTCAGTTCAACGATGTGCATATTCTTATCATCTTCTAACAATGAATTTCTGGTATTTACAATTTTAATGAAGGTCATTCTGATCATCAATACCCATGTTATCTACGAGTCTAGGTAAATTAGAATTATAACCTGACTCATTCGCCAAGACAAATAAGGAATGTGTATCACTGACAGTCAATTAACAGAGTGTTGTCTCATGCCTTCCATGTTTCCTCTTGGCATTCACATGTTGTGATGCTCCCATAACTATGACAAATGGCTAACCTCAATAATCATAAATTACATGCAAAAATATGTCAATTATTTGTTTAACTCTATGTTCGCTATGGCAATAATGTGGGAGATCGATATGTTTAGATACCAAGAAATGTGTATCACTAATGATCAATTGACAGAGTGTTGCATGTATGCCCTACTTATTTCCTCTTGGCACTCACATCCTGTCATGCCCCCATATCTACGATGGATGGTTGAACTCGATAATAGCGAATTACATGCAAACATAACTAAATTATTTATTGATTTGTGTGCATGCCTTCCATACAACACTGTCCGATTGCAACCGTCGAGCAATTTTTTAAATGTCAAATAGATCATAACTACATTATGTAGGTTAATGTGTTCTTACTAATTAATGGCCCTATCGACATGTAATCACGAATATATAAGTAACAAAAGCAAAACAATGGGTTCAATACAAGCCCTATGATTTCATCAACCATAACCAGAACACAAAGGTCCATAAAGGATGAAATAAAATCGAAATAAGATTTTGTAATGTAGTAACTGGTGGATAAATACAGATCGACATTCTCTAGCATATTACTTTTGGTTCACAATAGAACCATAGAGAAGAGAAACCCTAGAACTATGCTTTGTACAACAACCATATGTCCTTTGTAACCAACAATTTACATAGCTAAAGTGTAAAATCCTGGAATATTTGCACTATTGTATGCCTCTGTTCCCTTTAAATCATTAGTTATTAATGGATGGGTTTCTTGCTCATTGTTAATCATTTACAAAGAATAATTCTTTATATAATTCACATCCAATGTGTAGCCTAATGCTCTCAAGCTAGGCATGAATGACTAAGTTGTTTGCGCTAAAGACTCTGAAAACAATGCATGTAGAAAAGACACATGTTATAAGTTATTCCACAACTTTGTCGACTTTAAGAATTCTACTTGGATTCTCTTATCTCTACATTTGTTTTTCCCTTGGAATGTAGTCTTACAGTGAACAAATACGAAGTGCAAGGAATCCTGTTGGCACCCCAATTATGTTTGGAAACATATTCATCTCGAACTAAGTTCAAATTTTGGAAGAATCAGGGGTTTGAACTAAAAGTGGCGAGGAGTTGCATTCACGGGATGCAATAATAGTCATCGTGGAAGGCATGCTAGTTTCTTCTCAAGGATGGACCAAGGAGGATCAATCTAATTTTTATTTTGCTAAGTTTCTTTAAGTTTCTTATGTTATGCATTTGTATTTTGCTTTATTTTCAATTCTGTAGCTAATATAGTTTTTTTTCCTTGTAAAAAATGTAACTTTATTTCTTCAAACAAAATTGCATTCTAAAGATACACTTGACAAAAGTGTATTTCAAGTTTAAGCTGATAGCTTTAGTTTTTAAAACATAGAAAGTCCTTCACAGTTCCCTACCGTGAAAGATATAATTCCACAATTCCTTCAAAAGGAAAATTATGTCAAGCTCATGACATAAACCAAAAAACCCCATACACAAATGGATTTGAAGTATCATTAGGTTGTGATATATCAGCCTACTAGTGCAAAAATATACCATATGGTTCTATAATAAAGAAACATAGGAACTGTAAACATAGTATATGTAGCAAACATAAACTGTGGCAAAAAGATATAATCAAATCATTCTATGAATGGTCTATGATAGTATTCCTGGATGGTGCCACCCCTATGTTCCTTGATCTTCCACTGACCCATGGCCAACTGCAAGCCTTCCTTCGAAGCTTTGTCCGCTTCCCTGTTGTTTTCCCTGTAAACGTGTCAGCAAGAGTAGGCATCAAAAGAGTTTAACACGTCCCTAGTTGATTGTAGAATAATGTCAAGTCTAAGAATTCTGCATTGTTGAGTCCCATTAATCCAATTAATAACATTCAAAGAATCACCCATTATATTTAAAATTTTACAGTCTTTCTCTGTTGCGAAGACTAGGAGGAGTTTGAGGCTCATGATTTTTGCATAATTATTACTGCCTTCCCCTAAACCAACTATCAATTCAAAGAAGTGAGTCTCTGACAAAAAAAGTAAAGAACCACCCCCACAAGCATTGCTCTGGGCAGCGCCATCAAAATATCCCCAAGGCTTCGACCTGTCTAGCTCCACATCTAGAACTACCCTATGTCTGGTGGCTTTGATGTGTTGTGGAAAGGCATTAAGAAAACCACAAGCACTACTAGCATTAATGGCGGGTGTACATGCTTTTTCATTAAATAAAAGGTTATTTTGTGCCAACCATACACCCAAAGTTACCAGCAAAGGCATTGCCTCCATCAATTCCAGATCAGTCCCCACCTTCCATTTTGTCCAGGCTTGTAAGATAGTGTGACCCTCCCACATGTAGGGAACTTGCAGAGACCTCACACACTCAAACCACACGGCTTTGGCATAGGTACACTGCAAAAAAAGGTGTAGGACTGATTTTCCCTCAGCCTTGCAGAGAATGCACCATCCAGGCCCTTGGAAACATCTTTTATGGAGATTATCCTAGGTAGGAACCTTGTTCTCCAGCACACACCACAGAAAAAAACCTGGTTTTTGGTGGACTATTAATCTTCCACAGCTTCTTCCACCACCAAACCGGGTCCCTAAGAAGACCATCGACACTCAATTTTAAGTAGCCACCTTTCGGAGTATAGCGACCGTTAGGATCAACACCCTAGATGAGCTCATCCACCCTATCTATTAACAATATAAGTTCCCTGTTCATTTCTCCAATATATCGAGCCAGCTCCCCTTCATCATGATCAACCCAAAAGTCGAGACCGACAACCAGGACTGGAACCAACGATTCCCTTGGCCAAGATTAGAAATTTTATAAAGATAAATAATATCTCTCTCACGAAGAGCCACCACCGTTTGAGCTGGAAGAATATGTTGTTGGGTGCACCCAACCCAAGGATCCACCCCAATATGAATGCGTCTTCCATTCCCCACATTCCATGCGAGGTTTGTACCAATGATATTAAAATATTTCACCACTACTTTCCAGATGACAGAACCACTCGCATGGGATTTCCTGGGATTCCAAATCCACTCTTCAACCGATTCCGAAGCTAAATACTTTTGAATCATGACTTGTGTCCAAAGACTTTGCGAATTAATTAGTCTCCAACCACCCTTGGCCGAAAGATCCTTCATAGATAGGAAGATATTCTTAAGGCCCCAACCTCCCAGGGCTTTCCGTACTGCAATCCTTTCCCAACGAACCCAAGGAGTCACCTGGGTCTCCTGTTTGCCACTCCACAGGAATCTGAAGCAGGCTCTCCTAGCCATATCCAAAATGCTTAAAGGTATCCATGCAAGAGACATCCAGTAGACAGGAATAACTTCCAACACATATTTCACCAAGACCAATCTCCCTGCATGAGATAACCACTTATGACTCCACTGCTTCAAACGTTTTTCCAACTTTTCAATAAGCCAGTTCCAATCCTGCTTATCGTAGTCATTAGGCTTTAGGCATAAACCTAACTATTTCAGACCTGCATCAATACCAACTGGAAAGAAAGGAAATATCTTGCTGAGAACTTGGTTTTCCTCCACAGACCGAAGATGTGTGGTCACAGTAGAGTTCCCCTCGTTAATTGCCATCCCAGTGGCAATAGAGAAAAGTGCCAGGATATTTTTGAGAGTATGTATATCCCTCACTGAGCTTGTGTAGAAAATGAGGACATCATCCACGAACAGGAGGTGGGTTAGAGACAAGTGTTGGGAGATTTGAATGCCCTTAATATAACCCTGGTTTTTAGCTTCCCTTATAGCCCTACTTAATCCTTCAGCCACCAACAAGAAAAGTAATGGTGAAAGCAAACATCCCTGTCGTAACCCCCTCTCAGCATGGAAGAAAGGAGATGCCGCCCTATTGATCAGAACTGAGAATGAGACTGCGATGATACAACTCATGACCCATCTAATCAAACCAAAACAGAAACCAAGATGAGTCAACAACATACGAATATATAACCAGCTAACCTTATCATAAGCTTTAGACAAGTCAATCTTCGAGATAGCCCCTTTAATCTTTTTAGCCTTAATGCTGTGCAAACTTTCCTATGCCACCCCAATGGCCTCATGGATTTGTCTTTCTTCCCGAAATCCAAATTGTTCTTCAGTGATATGCTTAGACATAATTTCCTTGAGTCTACGAGCAATAACCTTCGTGACCACCTTATAGACACAATTGCATAGCGAAATGGGTCTAAAATCATTCAGTGAAGTAGGATTATCAACTTTTGGGATCAAGGCAATAAAAGTTGAATTGAAACTGGTCGGTAACTTCCTCGACATTCGGATGTCCTCCACAACTTTCAATAGGTCCACACCAATATGATCAAATAAACCTAAGAAAAATTCAATAGTCCACCCATTAGGGCCTGGACTTTTATCCTTATGAAAACTAGAAAGAGCGACCTTGAGCTCCTCCTCAGTAACAACATCCATCGAGTCAATATTGTCTTCTTCAGCCACGAACCTGGGAAACATCTGAGCCACCTTGATGACCTCTGCAAGAGTAGCCTATGGAGGGGCCTTGAAGAGATTTTTGAAGTGTGCAACCCCAATACGAGCCTTTGAAGTGTGCAACCCAAACACCCTGCTCATCCTCCAAGCTCCAGATGGTGTTGGATGCCTTCCTCCCTCTAGCATAAGCATGGAAAACTTTAGTATTATCATCACCACATTCCAGCCAGACGGCTCTACTCTTCAATCGCCAAGTCTCCTCCCTTTCAAGCAGCAAGGTCAAAAATCGATTCATTAACCATCATTCATCTGAGCCACCATCATTCATCTTCCAAGGTTTGGTTGGTTGATAACCGAAAATCGATTGATTAACCATCTGAGACTCGATTGATTAACCATCTTTCAGTTAGATTTGTTACATAAATGTAGTTACTATGGTGAAATATGAACATAAATGAAATTGATACACAGATGATTTAATAGTTGTTGGACATTAATAACATAACTTTTTGTTTGATATTGAATAACATTTTCTTTGCTTTTTTATCTACTTAAATAAAATCTCGTAGACGTTGTTGCTTCGCATCTTTGACTCTTGTGAATAAATATTTCCCAAATTTACAATTGCGGCAATGTTTGATATTGAATAACATTTTCTTTGCTTTTTTGTCTACTTAAATAAAATCTCGGAGATGTCGTTACTTTGCATCTTTGAGTCTTATGAAAATATTTCCCATATTTAAAATTATGGCAATCTAGGAGGCAAACAAATCGGAAAAATGCTTTTGCATCTTTGACATTTAATTAATATAGATCTCCATATTTACCATTATGCCATTGTCGAAAAAAAGATCATGACAGTCGTGAAGAAAAGAAAGAGGACTAAATGGAGTTGGTTTTGTTCCAAATGTAATGGGAGCCTTAATTGAGCCAACTACCTGAGCTTAAAAAACATGTATGTTCAAGCCATCCAACGGACCAACAACGAAATTAACAGTTGACTTCGCTGTTGATCTGTTGGATGACTTGAACTTACATGTTTGTTAAGAATAGCCGAACCAACCCAGTTAAAATTGCATGCCCTCAACATTTGGAATCAATCTATGGTAGAATACATAGAAGATCGCTATATTCTTCAATTACAAAGTGCACGCAAATGCCTATATACAAAATCCTAAAGATTGGGAAATATGGGAAACAAATACCAACAATGCTTCTTGGTTAACAATCATAAACAACGCTTCTTTCACTGAGAAATGAAATGGCAATCATATAAATGTGACGAGTGTATATACTAAAATCTTGTGACAATTTACTCGTGGTGTGTTTTTTACATTGATTTCAAGGTTTACGTAAACACATATACATTGCAAAATTTTACGTAAACACACATAAATTGCAAAATTGAAGATTCTGAGAAAAGTTACTCAACCAACTTTAACAAAATTTATTTGACAAAGTTTGGTTAATTAGATTGTATGAGAACCATTTTGATCTTTCGAAGAACTTTAGAACTTGAGATTCAAAATCATTTTGATTTTTTCCTTTAGAGGACTAGAATGATTAAGAAAAAAATAGATACATTAAATTGAGAAAGCCGTGTGCGATCAAGCATGGTCTGGGAAATTCTATTAAAAAGACAAATTTCCCCGGCTATAAAGTGAAAGTCACATAACACTCACTGGAAAATAAACTTTTAATATTTTGAACATTGTAAACAAGTGTATCCTTCTATTAGATTAACATTGGTGGATTTCACAACAATTTGATGACCATATAAAAGAAAGATTTAGTATTTGGAAAGACAAATTTAGTATGTCCATGGTGATTTCACGATACAATAATAAAGGAAAATCCCTTGAAATGCTATCCAATGTGCCACATGATCCCAAAATCAACTATTCTCTGAACAACATAAATATCGTGATGTTTTCCTTGAGGGCTTGCTTCCTTTAAAATTTACAATATTAATCTCTGAGTACATGGTATACAAAATGACTAGCAACTATGATGATGATTGATCTCGTAAACCTGCACAAAATCATAAGTTAAAATATTTACACAAAAATGTGGCATGATTGCGTCATCCCGAAAGAAAACCTACAATATGAATACAAAATCTACAACCTAATTTCTGCCATTAAACTAATGATGGCTGATTTATAAAGAAAAAAAACCATTGACAAACTAGGTTGCATGCCAATAATGTGTCAACGACTCTAACTCAGGAAAAAGGAATGCGAGCAACTGATGGTGTGTAAGTGGTGGCACTTGGAGTGGTTTGGTTTGGTCACTAGGGTATCTGAATGGCACGGGAAACAATCCACACATAAAAAAAATCTACCAATTTGTGTTGCTTAGTCGAAGTCTTCCTTCAGTGCATTAAACTCCATTAATCTCCCTTTAGCCTCGATACAAGGAACCAACATTAATGCGACTAGTGTGAATATGACGAGCAATTTTCTCATAAACATGAGATGATGTCATCATGTCGTCAGGTGTTGGGCACCCTTCCACGAGGCCGACATCACAACATACCATTCAACCACAGTTAAAAATATTTATTATAAAAAAAAATCAATTAAAAAAAATAATTTTAAGACTTAAGTTTAACTTTATCTCCGATAAAAAATCAATTCTGTACACAAAAAAATTAATTCACCTTGGCGATTTATATATATCCCCTTGTCTAGGACATAACAAACATACTAGATTTAAGTTTGGAATAGTGAATGTTGAACTTTAACAATGTTTTTAAAATTGTGACATTATTTGTCATAAACAATTATTTTCAATTATAATTTTAAAATTAACTTTACCTCATTCCAAGAATAATTAATACTCACTTTATTATAACATTCTATAGGTTGAGTTACATAGTTCCTCCATATGCATATATGTAACCAGTTTGAATAGGTCATCATAAACAAAATCCAGCTTTGTAGAATTATTTGTTGTGTGCTTCTCTGCTAATGCATTTTGAAGATTTAGGATCTAGAGATTGAAATTAACTTTACCTCATTGCAAGAATAATTTGTGAATAGATAAACAAAAATACTCATCTTATTATAACATTCTATAGGTTGAGTTACATAGTTCCTCCATATGCATATATATAACTAGTTTAAATAAGTCATCATAAGCGAAATCCAACTTTCTAGAAGTATTTGTTGTTTGCTTCTTTACTATTGCATTTTGAAGACTTGGGATCTAGAGATTGATGTTAGATAATTGCATTAGAGATTGATATTAGATAATTGCATTGACTCATTAATTTTTATTTCAATCTACTCATAAGAACTAGATTTATCATGCTAGATTTTACCTCAATTAAGATTTAATGTTTTAAGGCCTAGCAATGGTCTCTATCAATACATGTCTGGTGAATGAAATATGGCATGTACTATTATGTTGGGGTAAAATTTGGAAACACAATTAAATCAACAGGACACAACTATAAAAACGCTTTGATAGACCATACTTATTGCCAAGGAATCAAGGTGATCATGTCCATGCTAAACAACCCAAGTACGTGTAATTGATTTTGTGGCGTTTATTGATCATGCGTGCTCAAACATACAACATTGCATGACTAATCCAATATCTACTTCGACAATAACCTTGAGATTATTACAACTTTGTTGCCTCTCCTTCATAGCACATATAAGAATCTACAACCTCTAATGTGTGCATTCAATAGAGTTGGTGCGGCTAGAAGGATCTACGAGATAAATCATTTATGCATGTATGCATGGCGCCAAGGACTGTCACAAGCATGCATCATGCCAAGTTTAATGACCATGGCACCTACATGCACAACTTGAACTAGATGGACACGGAGGAAACATTATCATTTTACTTTAAAGTTCTAATTATCAAGAAGAGATGTTAAGTTTTCTAATGCAAGAAAATGATATAAAAAATAGTTTGTCAATAAAAGAAAAAAAAAGTTTAATTCATAAATTAAAAGTGAATCTTAAACATGATGAAGGTACACTAGATTTTCAAATCACATGCACAATTTTTTTTAAGTCAACCACATAATTGATTAGTAGAGTATTGATAAATCTTTTTAATATGTTATGTTGACTTTCATTATATGTTAAGGATGGCAAGTGTGAGGGGGATAATTATTGATAACAAAGGAACTTGTAAACTGGGCTACGAATGGGGTCTAGGGATAGCCACAAACAATCAATTCAAGTATCATGCCTTCCTTTAAGGGCTTAGACTTTTTGACTCAAATAACATAAAGTTTCTTGCAATCACTAAGGAATTTGATATTATAATCAAGATCACGATCATATCACACCCCTAATTGATTCCAAACTAGCCCATCCAATAACAAGAATAAAAAATACCCATCTTGTTTTGAGGATAGTGAGTTTTATCACATATTGGGAGATCTTAATCAACATGTAGATAGTCGTGCCAATTGAGTCTTATGACTAGTTGATGGAATATTTCAAAAAAGGGAAAGGTTTATTTCCACCCTATCCAGGCCTAAGTTTTTATTCCTCATTCTTGAATTTATGATGTATTACATCCATGCAATTTTGTCATGCATGAGGCCAAGTATCGTGGAAACCAAGGGCTTTGGGTACACTGGTATATGGGTGAGCAAGATCAAGTGCATCACCCTTACAACACCACACATTTCAATTTTAATGTTTATCAACATTTGAAGAAGAAAGGATGATTTCTCTGCCCAAAGGTGGGATTATGGATCATGATTTTGGTGCAGTGTAATATCCTGATTTTGACCCCATTGCATTAAAATTGTACATGATGTAAATATATCGTTATTTAATCATGGTGTGGAGCTCAAGGCCAAGGACCCGCCATTGATTTAGCGTTTTGTGTATCAACAATTAAAATCGATACATATGGTTCTCGTGCTAGCTAGGCACAATATATTTTGGATAATAAAAAATGTCCACAACTGGCTATGCAATGCAACAAGAGACGGGGCATGATTTCACAAGAAAAAATGGGGGGAATTATTCAAACCCTTGAGCCAATAGTGTAAAGACAAATGTCAATGAGAGAACCCATAAACTCTCAATTACCCATTTTGACTTATGCACCCAATCATTTAATTCTTCCAGAAGTTGGTTGGGGCAGTTAATGCATTGGGAATGGAGAGGTATGGCAGCCAATTTCCTATTGGGACAACCCATCAATTTGGAAAAACGTTTTTTTTCTTATTGGGCAAGTAAATACCAAGAAATTGGTGCCCAAACCATTCCTTACCCATGTGTTTCTCTCCCTCACACAGCTGGATCTTGCTGGGCATTTTTCCCTCACGTTTTCTGCAATTTTCATCTTTCCATGCTGGGAAACCCGTTTTTGTATTGCTCAGTGAACGGGTAGAACTGAACCATGATTTGGGGGTTTATAAAGGCCATCTTTGCTCCTGCAATGCCCATAGACATTTTATGAATTCAAATTCATGATTTGGGGGTTTGTAGAGGTCATTTTTGCCCATAATCATGTTCTGAAATTGAATTGCTCACCCAGTTGTTTTCCCTCATCTACCATTTCGATTTTGGTACCAAGGACATTTTTATTCATACCCAACACTTATGTTTGTTGTTATGTGCATCCTTGCTTTGGTCTGAACTGTTAGGAGTGGAAGAGGACCATAATTGGCTTGATAAAAATCAAGAGGGGCTGACTATTCTTCTATGCACACCCTGAAGAGCACTAGAAGGGAGGGTATGGCCTGAGGGATTGTGTAGCAGTGAAGGGAATACTTCCTTGTGTTGGGTGTGTAGGTATTGTGGAGGTGTTGATGCTGCAACTATTATCCCAATTTTTTTTGCATTTTTTAGCCCCCCCTTTAAATTTTTAGCTTTTTTGTTACTTAGACCTTTTTTCCCTTTGAAATCCATCATCCAGGATTTGGTTTCACCCTGAGCAGGTTCAGAAAAGTTGGTTTTTGGACTAAGTGGGAAAGGATTTTTGACCCTCTACAGCGACGGATTTCAATGATTGATTCGATTCAGCAGTTGAGTTTCAATATTTTATTCGATGTAGCGGATGGTTTTTAACTTTGAGCTGCAACAACAGATGGATTGTATTTTTTGATCCGCCACAGCGGATGTTTTTTTATGAGAGCTTTTTTGGCTTGTTTCTATCCGATTTGTCGGAGGACTTCCTGTGTTTTTGCACAACAATGGAGGTTTTTCTACTTTTAAAGTTGAAGCTTCTTCTAATGAGTTTCGGTCCACTGCGTCGGATGAATGTTTGATTTTTTGTCGCAACAGCAGAAAAGTTTTTCTTTCCCCTCCTGACGTTTACCTCGATTATCTCCAGCCCGCTATGACGGAGAATTCTTTATCTTTTTACCGCCACAGTAGATGTATTTTGCATTTTCCTCCAATGTTTTATTTTTGAAAAAAGCCGCAATTTACATAGCAGATGATTTTTTGAGTTATGGCTGCAACCTGCGACAGAGTCTGTAGGTTTTAGCCGGTCTCTTCCGTCGAGTGTTTTATCTAGAGACGAACCGATAGTAGCAGAAATGTTGCGATGTTTGAGCCGCCGTTGTCGAGGTTTTTTTGCCTTGCCTGCTGATTTGTTCTTTCGATGCACTGTGTTCCTGGTGCCATTACAACATCAGTTTCGCTTTTGCGGTGTATTCTTTCTACCAATCACATTAAATGGTTTTACCCTTTGTTTTTATATATATAACGAGGAGGGGGTTTTGTCGTAGTTATCTGTTGATTGTGGGCGCTTAAGAGTTGGTGAAATTATGGATTTTATCCCGTTTGGACATCCATCACAATTTGGGAAGCCGCTATCTGTAGCTCACATGGTTGTTTGGACACTGCATCTCCAACAGTCTCTGAGCTCAGCCTACCTGGTAGGATTTGATCATTTTGCATTTCTTTTGATTGGTAGGTGTTTAGATTACGATCTGTCACATTTTGATTAGGTAGTGCGGTTATGTTGCATTGCAAGGTTAGGGTTGTCGAGTTTGTAATGAATTTTAAAGGTGTTTGCCTCTCGACCTCTCGATTGGTCTTAGTGAGTCTTCCTTGTATTTCATGACCTAATTTACTCTCGTCATGGTTTGTTTACCTACTCCCGTCTGCTCCTGCCCGAACCATTTCCTATTTTGTCGTTGAGACATGGCTCGCTCGTAGCCCTTGGTGAGTAATGATAAGCTGAGTTTGACACGAGCCATGGGATGGCTTCTACTTACCTGGTGGCTAGCTATTTGTGGCGACAAAGGTCGTTGAAGCCATGAAACTTTGTAAGCCTATGTATCCGGGTCAGTTTCATAGCTTGTGTATTGATGGCCGCGTTCGAGTCCCAGGCTGAATAGCCATGTGTGAGTTTTCGACGGTCATTTGGATCATTGCTTGTGAATGGCAGAGTCATGTTATTTTCCAGTTTATACTAAAATTTTTTCCTTGCCGAGGAGTATTGGCCCTGGTGTTCAAAGCTATGGCATCGTTGTGTGTTGGTTTTATGGATTGGTACCCGTTGGTGCTTAGGGTTTCGGTGTTAGTTTTGGATGAATACCCCGGAATGTGCTCGAGAGCGATGAGTTAAGCCTTTGGCTCCTCAAGCTAAGCTCACCTAAAAAATAGGGTTTTACTCGATTTAATCTCACTAGGATCCACCTCCCTTTTTTCTGAAGTGCCGTAGAGGTTATTTTTTGATGGTGTGCAGATTTTTGCTCTAAAAGGTCATTGCTATGGGAAAAGATCATATGGTAAAACATACTGGTTAAGCTGTTCTGCTAAGAGAAATAACGGTTTCTTTATATGCATTGAAGATTTTACTGTGTGGTTTCATTTCTGATATATGTGATGCATGTGGTTTCTAACTAAGGAATGCTAAGACATTTTCTTTTTTACAGGTTCAGTTTGTACCAGACACCATGCATAAGAAAGGCAAGAAGAAAACCAAGGTTGTAAATGACGAATTTGATGTTGAGATCACACCCCCACTGAGGGTAGAGATAATATACAAAGATACTAAATCTGTCACCGGGGCTCAGCCTGAATTTAAATGGGGTCGAATTTATCATATGCTCTGGGATAAAAGGTTCCAGATATAGGCTTGGAGGATCTAACCTTGTATGACAACATATTGAGATCAGGAATCACAAAAGTGTCTACAAGACCATAACTTTTTCCTTGTCAAGAGATCATTGGATGGATTCTATCTAAGGCTGATGCAAGGGGGATGATCATGTATAATTTCGAGGATAAAGGATTTGCCTCTTTCACCCCTCCATTTATAGCTAAAGCTTACAACTTGCCAACGTCAGAAGTCAGCATGACAACTGACTGGATAAACAGTCTGACCATTGATTATGAGTGACGAAGATGATGATAGCCGAAGGAAAGACCTGGAGGAAAAACACATTTGGGGAATATGACACCGCCAATCTGCGCACCCCATACAGGCTGGTGGATCTAATGCTGAATAGGATATTCGGTAGAGATGATGGAAGGTTTTACAAGATTGGATGGATACCAGTAATATACCATGTAACCATCATGGGGACAGTTTTCAATTGGGCTGATATCGTAGCAAATAGTTTGTCCCCTTGCATAACTACAGCCCAAGAAGGATTACACTGACATAAATCTGAGTTTTATATGGGATCTTATCTGATTGACTGTATACTCTATTTTCCTCCTTTTGAGAAGCTCAACTACAAGTGGAAGGAAGGAAAGGATCCTATTTATGCAGCTAACCAAATCTTGTGGGATCACAAATACCACAGTGATTACAAGCTAATTTGTGAAGAGTTCTTAATGCCCCTATACCAGTTAGTTTCCCTGGAGGAATGTAAGTGCCTGTCTGAAGGTGCTTTGGAGTCCAAAAAGGAATTTGGAGATTACTTTTTTTTTTCTTCTGAACAAGGCACCTAATTGAGGATGTATGGGGGAACTAAATCCCCTTCACTACTTCCCAAGTATGGTACAGATTATGTGGTACATAAAGAAGCAGTCAGGAAACTCTTCCTGGATGGCTTTGGGAGTTATTTGTTCAACCTGAAGAAGGTTGTGTTTCCACTGATGCCTTTCTATGTAGGTAGCTATAAGTTCTCCAAAGTTAAGAGTGCACCGGAGTTCATGAAAGAGCTAGAAATCTTTCATTTCGGTGAAAAGAGTTTTCACAAAAATGATTCCCAAGGTAAAGTTGCAGCTCACTGTGCACACCTGAAAGTGAAATTCGAATACACTGATCATGTAGATAAAGATGAAGGAGTATATTGAAACGCCTGCAGCATGACCGCTCTGAATAAGCGGCTCAGGAGGAAGATCACAGTGTCTGGAGGTAAAGGCGGTAGCAGCAGTAATCCCGAACAAAAAGGACAAGACGAATAGGCTGCAAGGAAAGACAAGGAAGAAACAACGCAAAGACTAGCAGAAGGTGCAAGGAAACTGTTGGCTAAAGAGGCCAAGCGGGAAAAGGAAGAAGAAGCTGCCAGAATAGAAAAGGAAGAAGGATAGAGGCAGAAAGAAGAATCCATCAAGGAGAAGATTACAGAGGTAGAAAGATCAATAGCTGAGGAAGCACAAAATCAAGAGGAGGATACAGAGGAACAAAGGAAGAAGGATCAAGAAGACCTAGATAATGAGAATCAGGAACAAAGTCCTGCTCAGGACAATCCAAAGAACCTCCCTTCAACCTCGGGAAATATACTTACAGGAGGACATCTCCCTATGGTCGAATTGGGGTTGGTACCATTCACTCCGTCAAAGCAGCATGAAGTTGCAAAATTAGATGTATTATTCTTTGATCCCAAGAGGAAAACAATTGTATGGAGGACCGAGAAGACATTGAAGATGGGTACTCAGCCTGAAGTTACTTGACCGAGAAAACAATTGTAAAGGATGTAGAAGAACATCCAGTACAGATGGCCTCATGGGGTGTTGCAACTGCACAGGTAAACGTCTATAATGTTAGTAAGCTTAAAGAAGCCGTTGATCAGTATAAAGATAAAATGGCACAAATGAAGGAAACCTTGAGGAAGGAGGAGAGAGTGGGCCAAGAATCAAAGAGAAAGTATGATGCCACTCTTTCATACTTAGAGAAACTTCAACAGGACTACTAGATTATGGAGGCGGAAAAGGATGATTTTGTAATGTCCCGGTTTTGACCCCGTTACATTAGATGTATATGATGTATAAATTGTAAATGATCAGGGTGTGGAGCTAAAGGCCAAGGCCCCACCATTGATCGGTTATGTTATGTTTTGGTTTTGAATTGTCACCGATGGTATATCGGGGCATGCGGCATATATTATGACGGTCATCATGTAAATATGCATCTATAATTAAAAATGAACCCGACCAGCTACGATCGCGGCAACTAAATCGAAAGGGGCATGATTTTCCCAAGGATAAGGATGTGGGGGAAATTGTCAACTTTGGCCAATAAGGCAAATTACCCATGTGTCTTTTTCCCTTGTCTTATTCCAACCACCTTCTTTAAAAATTTATGTTGGCAGCTGGGAGGAGTTATGGCAGTTATTGTTTTGGGGTATGGGGTGGCAGGACTGTCAGTCCTAGCCTACGCCCTTCATTCAATTCGCCCTCATCCTTCACGCAGACTTTTTCTCTCCCTACGAGTTGCTGAACACTCACGTCCTCCAAATTCGCATCCTTGCCATTGTTGCTCATATTCACGCAGGGAATTGCTGCTGCTACTCACGCACGCCCAATTTCGCGTCCTTTCTATGCTCTGTTCATTTTCCACCATTGCCAGTCCGTTATTCTTTTCCACGCACAGGAATTTTCCTGGTTTTTACCCACGCCGTTTTCCTCCACGGATTTGTGAATGATGTGGCTGAATCCTTTTCCCCATGGGCCAAATTGTGGGTTCTGTGTTGATTGTTACTCATGCCTAGGTTGGGAGTCTGTAAATTCGTTTCCAGCATGGTCTGTGTGAGTCTTCCCGTGGCTCAATTGCCTTGGACGGACTATTGATTTTCCCCTGCTGTAAGTGTCTTTGCTGCTACGTTTGGGAATTTGTTGTATGTCGCTTGAGATTCGTTTTTTCCCTGTTTAAGCTGTGACAGCTAAATGAGTTGCCTGAGTGCAATGGTTGGTCTTCGGACTGTGAGAGGAGCAGGGATGTTGGCTTAGATTTGCTTGATAAACCTGGTGGATGGAAACCACACAGACAGAGCTAGAGGGCTGGCCTTCTTCTCCATCACCCCTGAATAGCACTGGAAGGGAATGCAGGGCCTGAGGGACTGTGTAGCAGAGAAGGGACTGATTCCTTATGTTGGGTGTGCTTGGGAGTCTTAGAGGTCAGGCTAGTTCTGGTGTAGGTGTTCTTGGCTCTGTAATGAGCTCACCAACTTAGCAATTTTCCATCTCCAGCTCCTTAATGGCCTGAGAAACCCAACTTTGTTGGCTTGGCTGTGTGTTTTGGGTATTCTTGGCTACGAGTAAGCCTGCTGTTCCCTTATTCCTTGGAGAATCATGCCCAGCTCGGGGGTGGCAACGTTGCTAAGAGATTTAGGAGCACGCTGGCCTATGGTTGGGTGGAACGTTGCAGCAACGTAGCTGGTTGCGGATCAAGTTCATCATAAGATAAGTGATTTTATCCATTTTACTTCTGCAATCTTAATTTCTGTTAATGAAATTGATGAACATGTTAAATGAGTACAGGCATGTATGAATGTTGTTGGTTTCCGCTGTGGATGAGGATTAAATTGCATCTGTGCATGATGAATAATCCTGTGTGCATATTTTAGCTCAATTTGTTTAAGCATTATGTTTTAGCAATTTTTGTGAATTTTTCATGTTCACGGGCTCTTAGCCTCGTCGGATTAAGTATGGTTCGCGTCCTCTTCGTCGGTCGGAGGCATGGGGACGTGACAGCTTTGAAACTGTCAAATACTATCCTTGATGGAGAAAAGAAGAATTTAGAAAGTAAGATGGCAGAGATGGAAGTACAGAGGTCTACAGATGACAAGCAAGCAGAGGAGTCTAAAGTTCGAATTGCAGAAATTGAACCACATAATAGCTCCTTAGAGGTACTATTGAAAGCAACAAATGAAAGAAAAATGGATATAACACCTCTTATAGAGCATGCTCTTTTGCTCAGGAATAAGATATATCAAGTGCAGGTGAAGATAGAAGAGGAGGTCTACAGGATCAAGCAAGTAGAGGCCATATTACAAGAGATCTCAGTGATATCCACTGAATTCAAAGCAAGGACCCAAGAAATTGCAGAAGCTATACAAGGTCAGTTGACCTAGTTAGAGACAAATAAAGAACTTCCTAAAAACGCCCCTATGAAGAGTCTGAAAAATTGAGTATGATATCATAAATTTTAGCAACAAGGCTGCTGAGAGACTCATAGTTGCGGTCGAGAAGTCTATGGAGAAATGCACATAATTCTACAAAAAGGTGCTGACAACCCACAACAGATGCTATACATCTTCAGCAAAAAGGTTGCAGGAGTTTCCAGCTCAGGAGGAGCATTTGAAGTCTCTGCATGATAGGCTGCAAGAAGATGAAATTCATATACAGCTGGCTAAAGGCTTGAATGAAAAGGTGATAAAGAGTTTGGTGGCTCAAGCTACAATCAGTAATTTCCTACTGGAGGATCAACTTAGAGTAACTCCACCAAGGGTGGCAGACATAAAAACCCAGCTGTCCAAGCACGAGGTCACAGTTAGATTTTTGGAACCAACAGATTTCGAGACTATAGCTACAGATGCTATGGAATGGAAGCAGTTCATGGATGAGTCATCTGGGCCCACTTGATTTGTCTTGTCTTATTCACACATAGAGATTTTTATTGTAATATTTTGTATTTATCCTATTTGTTTAGTGAGCATACTAAAGGACGAATTTTTTGTAACCGAATGTTGGGGAAGCCCAAAGGGTGGGGATAACCAAAGGTCATTTTGTAAAGTATAAGTATAGGGAGAATAGAATAGAGAAGGGAATTTTTCTAGCACTCTTATGATGAAACATTTTGTAAGGATAACTATTTCTTTTTATAATAAAGAGGACTGAAATTTCCCTGGAGAGAGGACTGCATGAGTTTCAAAGCATGTTGTGTAGGTCGCTGAAAGAGGAATTGTTTCTATTTTAGCATGCTGTACAAATTGTGAGATCGTTCTAACCCACTGAACTATTTTTGTGTTATGAATGATTTTACTTTATGTTATGAATATTATGCAATGTATGAGTAATGAATGATTTAACTTCATAGAGCTATCTTTGTTTTAGTTTCCTGTTGTATTTATGTATTTAGAATTTGTCAGTTATTTGTAAAATTCTTTCTGCAAACAATGCAGTACATTGCTCATATTAGTATTAATATTGCTCCCCGGGTATAGATTATATTTAATTAGTTGTTCTTTGCTTTGGGTGATTGCGGGACAATTGATTCATGTAAGGCGAGAGGTAAGACCCTGCGCAGCTCACTATGCGACTAACTGCTTGTGAGGTTCTT
The DNA here is from genome assembly GCA_001517045.1 of Pseudotsuga menziesii. Lineage (NCBI taxonomy): Eukaryota > Viridiplantae > Streptophyta > Pinopsida > Pinales > Pinaceae > Pseudotsuga > Pseudotsuga menziesii. The sequence goes on from LPNX010376268.1 coordinate 250,595, forward strand.
GTTTTGGAACTCACCTGCATTTAGTTTAGGCACTTGCATATCATTCATAAAACTTAAAAAATCACATAAACGATGGACCGGGCCGCAACTAGTAAAATAGACTTAAAATTTTGTTTAATTCTACGATAGTCGGGCCGCTAACCGAACGGATTCCCCATACCAAATGATAAACGATGTAATTGGGAATGGTTATTGGGGAGAATCCCTACTGTCGATACCTGGGATTTTTCTAGGCATCAACAGGAGGCCAAGCTAGATAGATATTGTGCATGTGTCCATAGATCTGTCGTTGAGCTCACTAGCTTAGCAATTCTTCCTTTCCACTACCTTAGCAGCCTGATAAACCCAACTGTGGATTGGCTTGGTTGAACCTTGATTTGTATGTGGCTATGTGTGAGCCTGTCGTTCCCTTTTTCCTTGTGGAAATCATGCCCAGCTCGGGGGTGGTAGTTGTGCAAAGAGATTGATGAGCACAATTGGCCTATGGTTGGGTGGAACGTTGCAGCGACATAGCTAGTTGCGGGTCAGCTCATTTACAAGATAAGTGCTCTCTTGTATTTAATTCCTGCAATGTGTTTCTTTTAAAAATTATTATGAACATATTGAATGCTTGAATGAATGTATTTGCTTCTGCTGCATATTATTGCATTATGCATCTGCATATGTTTTTATTTTCAATGCATTATGTTTCATGATTCATGGGGCTAGATCCCCTGATTAGATAGACAACAGTGTGTCGCATCCTCTCTCGACGAGAGGGGAGGGGACGTGACATGCAAGAGGGAAGGTCAACCTTTGTTAGATTCCTTTGGTGTATTTGGAACTCCATGTAAGTTTATTTGATCACATCCTGTGGTATCAATTCATAGTAGATACAAGAAATATAGGGTGGATCTTTGAACACCCGAATGTGGCTTAGTCCTATTGGGATTCTTTGCAATTGAAGTTGGTTTGGTATTTTGAGAACACCCTTTGTTTATTCGTCTCTTATAGTTTGGTTCTTCTTTTATGTCCTGGAAATTATGTTTGTTATTATGCTCTTTGGTGGTATAATGTTCCCTTTCCCTTTGGGATATGATGAACTTTCCTTGATTCTACTATACTTTGGTGTTTATGGGTTGCCCTAGGCTTGAAAATTATGTTTGTTATTATTCTCTTTGGTGGTATAATGTTCCCTTTCCCTTTGGGATATGATGAACTTTCCTTGATTCCACTATACTTTGGTGTTTATGGGTTGCCCTGGGTTTGTGTGCTTGGGATGGTAATTCATATTCTATCTTTGGGGCATTTTGTAGTGCGAGCGAGCCCCTTTTCCTTCTCAAGATAGTTTCAGTGACTCTTTTGTGGGATAGTAGTGGACATAAGCCCCTAATTTCTATTGAGCTTTGTCTATTTGGTTGTGTTAAGAAGACACTGGAGCTTTATTGGGTTTCTTGGGCCATGGGTTGTCCTAAGAACCACAAAAACTATCGTTTGGAAATTCATGATATCCATAGATTGTTGTGTAGACATGAGGAGTATATCAATGAAAATATAACCTCAGAATTTCTAGTGACTACCAAGGTACACAACAATGCACATCAATGTAATTCTCAAAATGTAGCAAGTATGGAAACCCTTATGCAACAAAAAATACATGCATTTTCTAGAAGTAGAGTGTTCGACGTTAAGGAGCATGGTCTATAATTTCAACAAAGAAACTCATACGACAACCTCCAATGTGCATGTCAACATGATTTTTTCTTAGTGAGCCCAAAGAGGAAGAAATTGTACACAAAATGCTTGAAGACATGGAATTAGAAAAAATAAGGATTGCAACCTATAAATATTGGACAAAATGAAGCACACATCAAACACTTATTTTATTAACTTTAGTTTATATGATTTGTAAGACAATTATGATATTTACATTGATAGATGTTTTTATTTGAGATTTTGGGGTGGACAAGCACTTATGCTTTTTCTAAATTGCATGAGTATGAGACAAGTGTACTGTCCATATTGATTCTATGGCAGTAATTACAAATTCAAAATAAACAATTATTAAAAAAAATAATATAAAAAATAATTGATACATGGGTAACTTCTAGTTGATGCATAGATAACTCATAGTTTGTGAGAGCTAACTCAGTTAACTAGAACAAAACGAGAACAAGTAATTAATAACTTTTTAGTGACACCTTGTTATCTATAAATGTTCATCAACCACAAGTTAAATGATTATACTAGTAAATATTTTCTTTAAAATTTAAAATAGTAAATTTTTTTAAATGCAATGTAAAAAATACTTAAAAAAAGAAATTGTTCAATTTAAAAAAAAATCTTTTTAAAGGTTTGACACGGTAAATTGTAAACTCATAAACAACATTTATTTTAACTACAACAATGTCCCATACAACTATACCATTTTTAATACAAAATTATACAAGTTTTATCTTAAAAAAAATCAACTTTAATTTTTTAATACAAAGTTATACATATTTTGTTGAAAAAAACATAATACGTTAATAACAATATTTAAATATTCCACGAAAATTACATGTCACGACATTTTAAATTTCCCTCAATCTTATACTTTCCAGCTATATTGAACAAACATGTACAAAGTTCTAATATAAAAATTATGAATTAAAGTGCTTTTAATATAAACATATCTAAGTGCTAATATTTAAATTATTATGTATCTGGAGTTTTGTGGTGTGTACAAACAATGGACCATCTACAATTTGTCACTTTTGATGCTAAATGCACTAGGTATGCACTCGGTAATTTATAAGAACTTTACACTTGGTAATTGATAGGAACTTTTCATCAATTGGCAATTGATTAGGACTTTTCAACAAAACTTTCTTGTAAGATGGTGATAATTGTGTTATAAAATATATTAATACTAGAAAAAGGTATTATAAAGTTGTCTTACAACTCTCACATCTATTTTACTAACCCACAGCCACATTTTAAAAAAAAAAAATTATATTTTTAAGAAATATAAAATATATAGATATTATGTTAAAGAAAAGAATATAAAAGTAAACAAAATTATCTAGTCAATTGAGTGTTGATCTAGTAGTTGGGATGAATGTTATTACACTGTTTACTTGGGTTCAAATCTCACTATGTACGTGTTACTTAACTGATATGTAACCGAAGATTCCTTGATTCTTTGTGAAGAACAAGCATTTAAATTTATATAAAAGTGAATACAATCAACTACATTATATTATAATAATTATCATAATCCAATTCTAAAGGTCACTGTGAAGGAAAACTTCAAATCGGAGGTCACTGCGAAGGCAAACACCAAATCGGTGGTTAAGACCCTCTTCTTTGTGGAACAAGGGACCTCCTCCACACAATGATTTTATTGCTAAAATATGCAAATGTATACATACCTTACCCCCTTTGAATTTGAACATGTTACATCGTAGGATGAAACACATGTTTCTTTTTTTAACAAGAACAGTTAAGGGGTATTTGTATTAAAAAGAGAGGCATAAAATTCCAAAAGTAGGTTCATGGAGTGAATCCCGAGGGATTCATAGACCGTAACATCATGTTCTTCAGTTACAAAATGTAGCTTATCTCAAAAGAGTCCAAGTATGAAATGACTATAAATTCTTACAAATTTCCGAAGGGTGAGAATACAAAAACTGTACATATCATAAAATTGCTTGCAACTGTCCTAAAATATGAATGTAACAATGGTTTCGTTTTCTTTAGAATTTGTATAACAACTATGCTCCTGTATCAAGGGACCTAGCAGCGCTCGGGGATGTTCCCATTGCAATTATGTAACCAAAGTCTAGCTACACCCCCTTGTTCGCCATTTGATCTGCAAAGTGGTTGTTTGCTCGGAGGATGTGTAGAAAGTTGATAGCATTAAAGTCACTGACAAGACTATTGAAAATGTGATGCATCTTTGTGGAGGGGATTTTATAATTTCTGACTAACTTTCTTGCCTCTCTAATGACCAGTAGTGAGTCTCCAAACACTACTAGATCTTTGATTCCAAGACTGTTAGCAATTTCCAGCCCCTTGAATAAAGCTAACCATTCCGCATAGTTGTTTGATTTTTTCCCTAAGCCCTAAGTGAAATATTTCTGTGTGTTCTCCCCCGGGTAAAAAATTACCCCTCTCGCACCTGCCAACCCAGGATTTCCTTTAGAGGCTCCATCGAAGAACATAGAATGACAATCCAACTTTGTCCACCAATTGCTGAAGCTTTCCGGGTTCTTTCAGATCTTCCATCTTAAAGAGTTAGGTTTTTTAGCACCTCCTCGGATGAAACACATGTTCTTAACTATTAGGCCCACTCAAATTATACATTTTTAACAATTATAAATATGTAGATTCTAGATAGCAACAAGGAGAGTTTTAAGCAAAACCAAGTATATTATATTATTTTTAACAATGAAAAAATATGTAGATTCTAGTCGGGTCAATTAGGTCTAGTTTAGGTGTTTGAGAGGATTGTTATATATATAGCTATATCTATATATATGTGTGTGTGTGTGTGTGTGTGTGTGTGTGTGTGTGTGTGTGTGTGTGTGTGTGTGTGTGTGAAGGTTAATAAATAAAAGTAATTAAATAATTCATGGAAAGTCCTACCTCTTATTGGAAAGCACCAAATTCTCATTCAAAAGTATTTATTTGGGTTGTCTATTGTATTCAAATCATGTTCACACATTATTATAAAAATTTATATTTGTTGATTATTCAATCCACATTGGTATCATAGAAAAAATAGTTGTCGTTCACTTCCGTACAATCATAGTCCAAAATTGACTATTTGTTACAAAGTTGTACCACGCATCGCCATACAATATTGAACCATCCACCATACGCCTATCCAATAATCTTAACAATATCCAAAACCTGTATGATCTATGCAAAGTCCATATAATTCCGAACAAGCTAGAAAGTGGCTGAATGGGAATGTACAACCAGTAAAAATTTGTCAAGATTAAGTTTTAAAAAATTTCCAATGGCTACTAGAGGAATGGAAAATATTAATTCCAAATTGGAGAAACTTGAGGAAAAAACCAATAAGAAATATGAGGAATTAGAGGGGAATCACAAAAAAATAAAGAATTAGCTTGGACCCTCAAAGATCAAATTGTTACCAGGATTTAGATGGAAATGCGACAAAACATGAATAACATTATAGCGAAACAAGATCATAAGCATAATGAACTTAGAAATCTCATTGCAAATCTGTAACCTTTACAGACCACCAACCCACCACATACTACCACCCACCACCATTTTTTTCAAATACATCTAGTCTGAGTACTACAAAGACGCCCATTCATTAGTCAAGCAAATATTCCCAAGGGTTCCATATTCTTAATCCACCCCCACGCTTCTAAGCTCCACCAATTCATGGATACCAAGGTAAGGACAAAACTAGAGTTACCCAAGTTCAATGGGGACGGACAAGCAGTTTGTTGCATGGATTAATAAGGTTGAAGAATTCTTTGACATCCATAATGTCCAGATTGATAGTGAAAAAGTCAAATATGTTACCATGCATTTGGATGGTAACAATATAACTAGTACATGTGGTGGAAGGTTACAATAAAGGTGTGTTCCTTTAGCTAGAATGATTTTAAGAACGATTTCCTTAAAAGGTTTCAAGCTGTAACTGAGAAGGATATTTTTCCAAAAAATACTAGAATACAACATAAAGCAATGCATATGACTACACATATGAATGGGAAGCATTGGCAGCCCAAGTTCTTGAGCTAATAGATGAACAACATCTCTAAAATTATGTGCATAGGTTAAAACAATACATAATAGACGAATTAGAAATGCATAATATCACGACCATGGAGAAGGAAAGACGTAAAGCAAATGTCGTTGAGAACAAGTTTAAAAGGTCTTCCCATAATAGTTTCGATAAAGTCTACTCAACAAGGAAACCATCCCAAATAGTAGACATGGGAACTTCAAAATGCATGCCTCTGCATCTAAGGGAAGGGGCCAAACTCAATTTGGAGGCCCAGAGAATGAAGGACGGAAAATGTATGTACTATGGAGAAAAGAGGGAACCAAAACATAGATGCTCTTAAAGGGGTAACACCTAGAATTATATGCATGTAAGGTAGGAGTAAAACCTAACTTTGATGGTGAAGGATCAAGTGAGGACGATGTAAGACATCCTAAAAACTATTCCTCAAAAGTATGTTTTACTGCACCAAGAGTATCATTGGCCACCATAATAGGGATATCTCAACCTCAAACATTAAAATTGAAAGGACATATAAAAAATAACAATGTCATGGTTCTTATAGATACAGGAAGCACCCATAACTTTATCAGTGTTAATCTCTTAAAAAAGTTGAACTCGTTTGTAAACCTAGTACCTAACATGAAGGTGATGGTGGTAGATGGTCAAAAGATTGAAAATGTGGGAAGGTGCCACAAGGTTAAGTTGCAAATGCAATATTATAACCTAGAATATGAATTCTTTAGAGCGCCTCTAGGAGTAGATGTGGTTTTAGGGATTCATTGGTTACAAACATTAGGCACTTACTCCACTAATCATCAAAAACACTTTATTAAATTCAAGTGGCTAGGGTAAAGGTACAAATTGTTCGGGTTCCAACCACCCCACAAGAAAATTGTGTCATCACATTAAATGGAAAGGCTAATTCAGAAAGGAGCGCCCACTTACTTAATACAAAGTCAGGAGATGGAGTTGTTAAAAATTGAAATAGTAGGCTCCAGATGACCAGAAATTTAAGAACTAATTCAAAAACACAAAAATGTGTTTTAAGGTCTATCCTTGAAGTTATCGCCAAACATGAAGGTTGAACACATAATTGAGGTTGAACTAGGGGCAAGACCTATCAATGCCAAACCTTACAGATATACACATCTTCATAAAACAATGATTGGGAGATTGAACCAAGGTCTATTAAGACGTGTTGTCATTGTAGCAAGGATTTGTCCTCACTACAGGAGCAGGAATGGCTCCCTTGGGCCTATAGGGCAAAAGGGTAGGTTCCTACTCTTCGAAAACAGGAAAAAACAGAATGGAAATAGCATAAACAGAGCAACGAATTAAAATAAGCTAATCTAAGCAAGAATAAGCAAATGGCAACTACTGTAAACTAGATCTAAGAGCTAATAACAGAAAATAAAGAGGGAGATGAAGCCCATGTGAACCCCTTTGTAGAAAACAGGTTAGGGTTCTGCCTCCTTGAAACCTGCAAGCAACCTAAGCTACTAAAATGGTAAACCTACAAACAATATCAACAAATAGAACCTGCAAGTAAAAATATCAGTTAGAAAGCAAGACAAGTAAACAAACATGAAAATAAATTATACCTCACTTAGGTGGAAATGGGCCACCATGCCCTAGCTCATGGGAGCACCTCTCTCTTGGTTAGGAAGCAATGGATTAATGAGATGGAGATGGAAGAGAGGGAGAGTGGGTGGTTTGAGAGGCAAAGGTCTCAAAGCATCCACGAGCAACATAACAATAGGAAAATGAGGAGTGTTTTGAGAGTGACCCCCCACCCTCCTTATATAGCTTTTCCAAGGGATTTTAGGGTTTTAAGCCCTTGGTCAGGGCTTTAGCCCCTTCCGCCCTAACTTTAGCCCCTTTTAGGGTGTTAGCCCCCTTTTGAGGGCTTTAGCTCCTAGGGGGCTATTTTGGGCTTTTTTTTGGGGTTTTTAGCCCTTTTCTTCATCCTTGGGATCTTTTGGAGTTGCGGGAGTCAAATGGAAGGTCTTATGGAGTGAAACGAGTGTTGTGAGATGGTGAGATACAATAAATGTGTGACATGTATATGGACAAGGCATGCATTCCCATGCCCGTGACAATGTCAAAAGAATCATTTGATCTATGCTCTAAAATACAAGAGTCGATCATATACAACTGATGTTACAATGGAATTCTCATGGAATGCTACGTCTTCATGACTGACAGTCTGTTGGATCTGGTACATAGCTGTGTGGACTTGCTGATTGAGAGTCAGAGTCTCTGCGGTACAAGTATGCTGCATCAATCATAAAGGTATATCGAAGCACTGCTGGGGCTTCTGAACACCGCCTCCAACGCAACCCAGAAATCACAAGGGACATAACCTGTTTAGGTCCCTCAAGTGGAATTACCAATGTGCTAGAGTCAAGTGACATTCGAGGTCTTCAACCAAGTACCGTGTGGAACAAACCCTATACGAATCTCAACGGTGCGATGATGGAGTTGAAGTCGAGCATGTGAGAAACAACCATCCCAAGAGGCACTAAGGACTCCTCTCAAGTGGTCCAAGGAACTCATCGATGATGTTAATGAAACCAAGGTATAGGGACCTCTGGGTCTATCCTCTGGAATATGTGTGTTGGCGTCGACAGAGGGAGACCTGCCCCTAGTCAAGGCAAAGATGTTTCCTTGACCAGGAGCGCGAGGGATAACCGAAAGGTGTGAAGCACTCTGCGGATTGACTCACTGAATTCAGGGGGAGGGGAGAGAAGGGAAAGAACTTGAACAGGGGCAGGGAGGGGAGTGGGATACTCAAACTTCCTTTGTTCAGAGTATGATGGTAGGGTGGACCAGGAAGCAAATGAAACCGACTCAAGGGAATGGGATCATAGCTGTAATACCGGGAATGTCGCTGCAGATGGGAAATACTTGGAGGAGGTGGACACTTTTGACATTGATGGGATCCAAGGAAGACATATTGCAAAGTACTTTGAACAAAGGTGACCTAATGTGAGAATGCTGCCAAACTATTTTCTGTGGGGTGGTGTCTAGGGACACCATTGTGGTACGATCTCATGGATTTTTGGCGAGCCCGAGAAGGTAAATGCTTGATGGTGCTTTCAATTTTAGAGAGTCTAAAAGCACGAAAAAGACTCCAGTGGGGGATCTTTTTCGTTGGTAGTATCCTGTGTCCGAAAAAGGATAAAAGTATACATAGGAGAATTCGCCCATCCTGTAGGGGATGAGAGACTTCTTTACCGTTGGTAGTCCAATCAGGCCAGAAAAGGTTAAACCTATACTGATTGGACGGTCATTCAGATACTTTTACGAGCATGAATGAAACCAAGTTTGCTCGGCAATCTTTTCTTGATGAGACGGCTGGAAAAGAGCTTAACGACAACTGGTGGTGAGTTTTTTCGTAAAGTGCGGTACCTCTGCCCGAGAAAGCATAAAAGTATGTACAGGGGAACGGTCTTGGCTTGAGTGTGCCAAGGAGGTCCTTTTCATGAAATGGTCTACATGGTCCGCAAAAGGAAGTAAAGGAGATGATGTAGACGCCCTTTCCTATACTTTAGCGAGCGGGAAAGGAAGCAGCTGTGCTCGACGATCTTTTCATTGTTTTAAGGAGTCAGAAAACAGCTTAAACGAAACTCCAATGTGGTCAATCGATTGGGGTGGCACATGCGGTGCCCCATGTTGGGACGGTGGACAGAGGTCCAAAGGTCATCCGCACAGTATGGACGGAGCAGAAAGCTCTCAAACATACCAATACATGCGTGGGATAGATCACGACAGAGGCCTACGAGACGGTGCGACAGAGGCACGCAAACTAAGGTGGCTCTCAGACAGAGGTCAGGAGAGCGTGTGTGTGTGTTGCGGTGGATGGAATTGACTACATGTGATGTGAGTACAAGTCCGGGGGCACTTATATGCCAAATACATGCAAGAAAAGAAAAGGGTTTTGTGGACGATGGTCCAAAGGTCCGCGTAAGGTGCGGTGGATGGAAAAGATAACTATGTGTTAAAAATACAAAAATAACAGCGAAAATTACAGTCCTTAACGGGCGGTGGCCCGAGGAGACTTCTATGTCAAATACATGGAAGAAAAACAAAGGGTTTTATGGATTATGGTCTAGATGTCCGCGTAAGGTGCGGTGAAAAAAGACAATTATAAATACAAAAAGTAAAATTATAGTACAATCCTTAACGGGCGGTGGCTCGAAAACTTGCATGAGTAGCGGTCGGGAAGTGTGATACAAGTACCGGTCCGTAGATACTTGCATCGTCATGTCATGGCTCGTAAACTGAGGTGACTTGTGGGAAATAGTCCTGAAATTGATTAATTAAACATGAGACGATGGTCTCATAAGCAAATGAAAATTTGATCTCGGAGGTGTGAGAGGTGTCTCAAACCGGTTCTGGGTGACTTTGGACTAGCAGCTGATGGTGTTGCCCCTGACTTGTGCTAAAAAATGTTGAAAAACAAGAAAGGGAAAAAACAAACTATGCTATAAGGGACTCATCAAGCATAGACTCTCTTGAGGTGGAGCCCGTTGCACGGCTTCTTCAAGAGTCGGTCATCTGAGTCAGCGAAGAGGTGTGCCCCCTTACCAAGACGAAGGTCATTGGTAAGGCAGGGTGATGGAATCTGGTCTTTTATGGGAAGAACCGATTCCACACTATGGTTTAAATGGAATGGGGTAAAACTGAAGGCGGTCTTACATATATCTCCGTCATCGCGTAAGTGGTGCCGGGATAGATCAGGTGGATCTTCCACGGCCAACGAGGCGAAATGGAAACTGGTGCTAGATATCATTAATGTAGGATTGGTTGTGGCTTTTGTGGCCTTGCCCCTAGTCTCTGTTAGAGGAAGAGGGGGAGGCCTGGAGACGAGAGGAGTCTTTGATGGACCTGGAGGTAGGTACAACATCGTCTCAATTGGATGGACATGAGTCAACACATCCTGGGGCCTCAGAGGTACGGTGGGTGGTTCAAGGTACCACAGAGGATCTCCTAGTGTGAAATCCTATAGATGGAGGGTTGCCAAGGTAGAATTAATCATGATCCTGGATGGTAGGAAAAGGAAAAGGAAAAGAACAAGGAAAAGGATTGTGTTGATCAGGAATGAACCCCATTGTTTCCCTTGTAATTGAGGTTGAGGTTGCAACTGAGGTTGCAGCTATGGATGGAGCTGCGATTGCGGAAACAATGGGAGAGACAGGTCTGATGGACCATCGGTGATGGTGGAGACAAGAGGGTTTGTAGAACTGGATATCATGTAGATGGACATGGTGTCTGAAGAAGGCGGTGGGGGATGAACTTCTTCGATCAAGGTGATCTCGGACTCAAGGGAATGTTGACAGAGGTCAGCGAGAGCCATTCGAAACTCGGGTAGGTCTTGGAAATGGTGTGAGTAATGTCCATACAAGCCGCAAAGGGCACAAGCATGGTTTGTCCTCAATGCCTTATTCCTGACTACTTGCGTGGTTGGGAGTTCAACCACGAGGATGTTTTCATTCGTATCCATGGCATCCAGATGCGCACGGATCACTGGAATTTCAGGACAATTCTGAGTTGGATGGCCTTGTTGTTCACAGACGGCACAAGGTGGGACTTGTTGTGGTTTTGCGGTGGCTTTGGTATTCTTGCCCCTGTCCCTTTTGGGTTGGGGTGGTGCAGATGCAGGTGCAGTGGTTAGCTTGTGCGGACCAGGTAGAGGGTGAGACTCGACCGCGATAGGTTGCACTGGGGTTAAAACAACTTGGGGCATTGCTGGTTGAGCTAGTGGATCAAGATACGACACTAGGATTCCCAACGTAAAGTTCGGTAGGCTTAAGGTGGCCATGACCGGCTTGCTCATGACACCAGGTGGGGGAAAGAGGAAGGGAATTGTATGGACTGGAGATGAGCCCACATAAATCCTAGCTGGTTGCATGTGGGGGTGAGGTTGTGGTTGCGGCTGCACGTAATGCTACTGCTACGGGTGATGTTGCGGTTGCTGTTGGCGTTGAGGCTGCGGATGATGTTGTGGTTGTGGTTGGGGCTATGGTTGCAGTTGCTGTTTGGGTGCAGTGGTGCTTGATGAGACCATGCACAAGTCCACAGTTTGCTTTTGTGTTAGTGGTGGTGACACCAACGGGAAAGGAGCCATCATGGTGGGATCGGTAAACAACCTAGGGCCCACATTCAGTGGTGGGGAGGCTGGTGTGTTTTCAACCACAATGTTGGTAACAGGGATGACATTAGCGTGTGCGGTCGCCCCTTGCGACTCAATGGTGGTGATGGTAGGGATAACGTTGGTAGGTGTTGTTAACCCTTGTGGATCGTGGTAGGTGAGCTGGTCAACTGTCACAATCTTCCCTTCGTGGGGGAACATCATGAGGCAGAAGACAGTTGACGTAACGACTCACATGGCGTACATGTAACTCCTCCCAAGGAGGAGGTTGTAGTCCAGTTGAGCGTTGATGACTTCGATGTCAATCAAGACTGTCTTCCCAGTTAACGTGATGGGGACATGGGGGAGGATTCCTTGGGCTTTAGTGGGGTGTCCATCATAAGCCCGCGGAGTCATGGAGGATGGTTGCAGAATTGGTGATCCAAGCTTCTGCCAAACCAAGGTGCACAACCAAGTTCCGAATGGACACCGGGATTTGGAAGGCAATAGTGGAGGGCATGCACGACTCTCTGTTCTCTGTGTCAAACGTGATTAACTTGGATTCGGAGGGGTTTACTACCCCTATAGCGGCTAGTAAGGCTTTCCACTGCGTTGGGAACGTTTTAAGTACCTCAAGAGCGAACACGGCGGTTGGCATTTGGGCCTAATCATCCATAATGCTATAGTTGACTGTAGCTCTAGCTGTGGCATTATTGGCGATTCTGCGTATGGGGGGGTGCAGGAACGGGGGTAACTAGAGAGGTAGGTTGGTTGTCTTAGACATGGATGCTGCTGATGAGTCAGTAGGTTCGGTGGCGGTACTGTACTGATTTCATCTAGTCTGTAAGTTGACCTCTTCAGTGGTCATGGATAGCAGGTGGTGAACACCTGTTTCGGTCGTGGGCGGTGCCCCAGGAGCATTGGGATTGGCCTGGGGAGGGGGAGCGGTTGCCACCAATCCTTGGACTAGTAGTGGGTTTTGAAGCACCATGGGAGGAGTTCCTTGTGGTGCCTGGTTGTGTTGGGCTTGATTGGGAGCATTGGAGGCCTGTTGGGACTCATTTTGGATGGCCTACTTAGTGCGAGCCATGAGGGGACACTCAAATGTGTAATGCCCATAAACATCACATAGTGTACAAGGTTGGTTTGTGCGCAACAGAGCGTTTCATCTTGGTGCATTCTGCCGTGGGGGGTTTGGGGCTGGTCGGTTAGCCACGACATTATTGGGAGGGTTCGGTTGCTGACCGCCTCCCTATGGTTGGTTATTGCCTTGGTTGCAGGGTGATTGTTTCTAGCTTGCCCTTGTTGATTGTTGGGGGCAGGCTGGTTGGGACGGTTTTGTTGTGTGAACACTTGTCCCAATGGAGCAGGTGGAGCGGGGGCAGGGGCTTGAACTTGTTGCACTGGTGGTGCATAGTATATTTGTGGGGGTGGTGGTGCCACAAATGTGGGCATTTTCCCCACATACTGTTGTGTTGGCCAAGCCATGGCCTAAGCCTGCTGCAGTGGCGTAGGTTGTGCATAAGAGGTTGTTGTTCCGGACTGGGACATCATTCTAGCATAGTCCGGAGCTTGGTTTTGGTAAGCAACATTAGCGGTGTTGCTTGGTTGTGGTGTAATGGCAGGTGGTGTCGGTCGAGGCTGTGGTTGTTGGGAGACTGACCCTATGATGCCATCCGCAGGGTGGGATGCCCCCGGTGCATCGTGGTAGGAGGTCCTTGGATGGGGAGCGTCTAGAATGACAATATACAAGTATCCAGACTAGGCATAGATGAGATCAAATTGTTGGGCCTTTAGTATGGCCTCTTCTTCAAATTGGGGACGTTCAGATGTGACGTCCTTTGCGATGGGCGGGAGCAAAGTCTTGAGGAACCAATCCAAGAAGATCCTGTCATCAAGTTGGATTTTGCATAAGCTATGGTGTCCCCGCCATTCATGGATATGATGAGTGATGTGAGTGGCAGTGCTTTGGCGACAGGATAACAGGATCTCCACCCCCTCGTCATATCTAATAGGGAGTTGGAAATACTGTAGGAACATGAAGGCTAGGGAGTTGGAGTCGGGGTACTTGGCTTGTGGCAGCTCAATGTACCATTTGGCCACGGCACCTGTAAGGGTGCGTTGGAACAACCTCAGCCTGATGGATTTGTCTACGATGCTATTGGATGAGTACCATAGATGGAATGTCATTGTATGATTTTGGGGACATTCCCCGGCTTTGCCTTCAAACTTTGGGATGTCTGATGGTAGCTTAGTTGGCATGGGTGGCCAAAAATATTAGTGGTGGATGGGATCATTCATTAATCTAGCCAAGTCAGGCAAGTTCAGACGAGCCATGAAGGGTAGATTTGACCCCAAGTTGATGTGGGATGGGGCCGCAATGGGGGTGGGGTTTGCAGGTGCATAATGCATCTGCATGGCTGGGGGTGCTTGTGGTGGCACCATGGCAGATGGGCCAATGCCCCCAGGTGTTGTGGGTGGGATGGTATGGGTAGCAGGGACATTGCCCCCATGTATTACAGTAGGGGCAATGTAGTTGGACGGTGCACTGCCCTCCTGTGTGGCCGGAGGGGCAGTGTGTGTGGAGGGGCCACTGCCCCTATGTGTTACCACTGGGCCAGCTTGGCTGGTCACTATGGGTGGTGGCAATTAGCTAACGACATTTTGCATGACTATGGTTGGACCGCTTGCCAAGTTGTGGGTGATAGGTTGTGATGTGGACATGGGTCCACTCGCTAAGGTTAGGCCATAAAATGGATCCGAATTTGCACCAGCCATCGAGCTTGATGGTGTGGTGTGGAGGTTTGGTTCAGACTGATATGGGTCTGAATTAGAATCACAGGCTATGTGGTCCTCTGGCGGTGTGGGAGATTGCTGAGAGTGGCTTCAACGGTGCTGATCAAGTGTTCCAAATGGTAGTGGTTCGCCTCTTAGGCGCGAGGAAGATTATGGAGGATCAGTTGTGTTCGCTTTTGTGTATGAAACTGGTGGGTATGAGATTTGGACCCCGGTTTCAATGGCTTCCTATTGGCTGAAGGTGGTCTCTTGGCCACCAAGACTGCCAAAAGACAACGCTTGGCTTGTTCCTCATGGGTGCTTCTACCCAATCGGAAGGGGTCGTTGCCCATTTCGCTTGGCAATTCCTCTCAGCGGCCAGCTACTTTGGGGTTCCTGTGGTACTCCTCACAATGCATTTCTGGGCAAATCCCAAGTACTTCCCATAGTTGAAGCAGTCAGGGACTTATGTTCTCAAAGACTGCAGAATTGATTGAATTTAGTGTAAATTTGGTACATTTTAAGGCTTACTCAGCGTCATGAACTGAGTTGGGTTAATTATTTGGTACGGTGTGTTGGTTTGCTTATTTGTTCTAATATTTGGTTGTTTACAATATGGTTTATGAATTCATGGTAGAGTTCATATCATGGTTTTTTATGCAAACATAAACATAAATTTGTAAGCAACTATAGTGATTAACCCTGGATTGTTGGCCTAACTAAATGTCTACCTCTTAGTGATATTCTTCTTCAACCAAGAGAAGGTGCCGGGCTCTCAACACAATGGGACTAAGCCCATCCGTAGATCCTCAGGTCACCTCCCAGGTGCTAGGTTGGTCAACAGGGAGGACGCTTAGTGCAGTGAGAAGCCCTCCTTCTCTACCCCCTCTACCTTCTAGGTCACCCGGTTTTAGTGGTTTGGGAAAAATACCGTGGAGTGCCTAGATCTATACGAGCTTACCCTTCGTCGTATCCCATAATACCCCGAAGGGTGATGACTGGGTAGAGGAGGAAGGGGGCATCAAGATGGTTATTTTTAAATTACTTTTAGTTAGACTAGTTTATTTTATTAAGCCTTAATAGTTGATTTAACATTTACACATTGTTCATGGATTGATTTGTAGAAAATAAAAAACTAGAATTGAAAAAGACCTGCAATGGCGGACAGAGGCAGCTGGCCTGCACTAAAAGTCCTCTGAAACTGAAAATTACTGTCAATTAAACTTAAATACAACTTATGTGTGACAAGCCGCACATATCTGACCAAATCCAACGAGGGGGTTGTGAGATTTTTCCAGAAATGAGTGAGGGGGTCGCACAGAATGCGAAAACAGTCGCAATCTGAGATTCTGGGCTGAATTCACACCTGTCTGGGGATTAAGTGTACCCTGGGCACACCTGTTTGCTCATTAAGAGCGCCGTAGTCTCACCTTTTCCCCCGATAAGAGCGCCCTGCTCCAGAAAGGGGTTTTTTGGTGATGCAGGGTCAGATCTGGCCGACAATAACTGGTATTGGGGTCAGTCTGACTCGGGTCAGCCTAGCAGAGGCTTCGGCACTGACTAAAATAGGAAATAAAGCAGATTTAAGACATATCTAACATAAGATTTCTGAAAACTAGGGTAAAATTAAAAAAAAAAAACTTGAAAACTTGAAATTTTTAGACCAAGGATGCTGTGGGATCAACCTAGTGGAGTCGCCAAAGCTGTAACAAGGATTTCTCCTCACTATAGGAGCAAGAATGGCTCCCTTGGGCCTATAGGGCACAAGGGTAGGTTCCTACTCTTCGAAAACAAGAAAAAACAGAATGGAAATAGCATAAACAAAGCAACGAATTAAAATAAGCTAATCTAAGCAAGAATAAGCAAATGGAAACTACTGTAAACTAGATCTAAGAGCTAATAACAGAGAATAAAGAGGGAGATGAAGCCCGTGTGAACCCCTCTGCAGAAAACGGGTTAGGGTTTCGCCTCATTGAAACCTGCAAGCAACCTAAGCTACTACAATGGCAAACCTGCAAACAGTATCAACAAATAGAACCTGCAAGTAAAAATATCAGTTAGAAAGCAAGACAAGTAAACAAACATGAAAAGAAATTATACCTCACTTAGGTGGAAATGGGCCACCATGCCCTAGCTCATGGGAGCACCTCTCTCTTGGCTGGGAAGCAATGGCTTGATGAGATGGAGATGGAGGAGAGGGAGAGTGGGTGGTTTGAGGGGAAAAGGTCTCAAAGCATCCACGTGCAGCATAACAATAGGCAAGTGAGGAGTGTTTTGAGAGTGATCCCCCACCCTCCTTATATAGCTTTTTCAAGGGATTTTAGGGTTTTAAGCCCTTGGTCAGGGCTTTAGCCCCTTCTACCCTAACTTTAGCCCCTTGTAGGGTTTTATCCCCTTTTTGAGGGCTTTAGCTCCTAGGGGGCTATTTTGGGCTCTTTTTTGGGGTTTTTAGCCCTTTTCTTCATCCTTGGGCTCTTTTGGAGGTGTGGGGGTCAAATGGAAGGTCTTATGGAGTGAAATGAGTGTTGTGAGATGGTGTCCTTGGGTGGTGTAGGCCATTGAGAGCTATGTGGGGGATTTTTGGGTTAACAGTCATTATGAAAAGCATAAGTCCATTTGAAGCTCTGGTAGTATTAGTTTGGAAAAAATATGGATCCTTTAGGTTATGCATAGATTACATAGAGCTAAAAAAATAACAATTAAGATCAAATTCCCTATTCCCTTCACAGATGAGATGTTGGATGAACTTCATGGAGCCAAGTACTTCTCAAAACTAGATTTGAGATCTAGGTACTGTCAAATAAGGGTTAAATTAGAGGATGTATTAAAAGCTATTTTTTAGAGTCATGAGGGACAATATGAGTTCAAGATAACGCCCTATGAACTAACCAATGCCCCATTTACGTTTCAAGCCATAATGAATGAATTATTCCAAACTTATTTGAGGAATTTTTTGTTATTTTTTTTATGAGATCCTTATATAGATTAAAACATGGAAGGACCATATCCAAGACTTAGGACAAATACTTTCCATCTTGGAAGAACATCGATTATATGCAAAAATGTCAAAATGCCCATTCGGTAAAGAAGAAGTGGACTATTTTGGCCATGTGATATCAACAGAAGGATTCAAGGTAGAGCCAAGTAAAATCAAGGAAATCATCAAATTGCACAAGCCAAATACCATATCCAAGATAAGGAGATTTCTGGGCTTGACAAGATACTACCGAAGATTTGTCCAATTATGCTCATGTAACCACTCCTTTGACAAATCCTTTAAAAAAGTCATTCCAATGGAACAATGAAGCAGAAAAGTGTTTTAAATCATTGAAGAAAATTATGTCATCAACCCTAGTATTAACAAACCCATATTTGATTAAACCCTTTGTGGTTGAATGTAATGTCTCATGATTCAAGATAAGGGTAGTGTTGATGCAATGAAGCCATCCAATAGCATTTGAAAGTTAGTATCTCAATAAGAAGGACCGTTTGAAATCTATGTATGATAAAGAGATGCTTTCCATTATACACGCGCTATAAAAATGGCGACAATACCTTCTGGGAAGAAAATTTATGATACATACAAATCACAATAGTCTTCAATATATTCTACAACAAAATGCATCATCAACGGGACAATAGAAATGGATAGAAACAATTACAACCTTTGATACAAATATAATACATAAAAGGGGTAAAGACAATGTAGTTGTTGATGCTCTTTCTTGGAAGAATGAAGAAGCCAAGTCATACACTATTCTGGAATGGTTAGATGAAAGTCAAGGTGAATATGCCAAGGACCTAGACATGTATTCCTTAACTGATAATCTAGGTCGAAATCCTAAATTTGAATGGAGGAACGACATCCTTTGGTATAAAGGAAGGATTTATATAAGCTCAATATCAAGGTTTAAATCTAAGGTTCTAAAAGAATCCCATGACTCACAAGTTGCAGGACATTTAGGGTTTTTCAATACTTACTAAAATGCTAGACAATCATTTTTTTTGAAAGGTATGTATAAGGACATTTAGAACTATGTAGAGGAATGTGACACATGTCAGAGAAACAAAAGTGAAAATGTTATGACTCTTGGGTTACTCCAACCCATACACATTCTAAACTAGAAATGGGAAGAAATTTTAATGGTTTTCATTTAAGGGTTACCCTTGTTGGAAGGGAAAGATTCAATCTTAATGGTGGTGGACCGACTAACTAAGTGCACACTTTTTATGGGCATAAAGAAAACGGATTCATCCAAAAAAATTGTTTAAGTATTTTGTAAAAATATGTACAAATCACATGGTTTTCCCAAAATCATTTATATTGATAGAATGCCAAATTTAAAAGCAATTTCCGGAAGAAACTCTACAAACAAATTGGGACATCTCTTAACATGAGTTCAACTTACCACCCCCAAGGAGATGGTTGAATAGAAATTTTCAACAAATGTTTGGAATCTTATCTTCATAGTTTCATCACTGATAAGTAGAACAAATGGATGCAATTGTGGTATAACTCAACTTACCACATTTCAACCAAAATGACACCTTTTTGAGCTCTATATGGATATGAACCGCCCAAGTGGAAGGAATGTGCTCAAAGTAATACAAAGGTGTTGCCGGTAAGAAATCAACTGGAGGAAAATTAGAGGATAATACAAATACTCAAGGACAATTCAACCCTGGAGTGAAACTGTATGAAGCAACAAGAAAATCATCATAGAACACATACATAATTTGAAATAGCTTACTGGGTGTTTGTAAGAATCCAACCATACAAACAATTAACTCTTAAGCACTAGGGAAAGAATAAGGTGGAACCTAAATTTTATGGGCCATGTCATATTATCAAGAAGATAAATCCAGTAGCATATGAATTGGACTTACCAGATAAGAGTTGGATTCACAACATTTTTCATGCATCACATCTCAACAAAATGCTGGGGAAACATCAATCAACACAAACATTAATTATTACTTTGGATGATTAAGGGAAAATCATTTTAGAGCCGGAAGTTGTCATTTCCACCGGGGAAAGGAAACTACGCTATAAATAATTAAAGAGTATCTCATTAAGTGGAAGAATCTCTCAGAAGAGAACACATTGTGGGAGACATAAAAGTTCCTTCAACGACATCCTTCACTCCTTTGCTTTGAGGACAAAGAATCTTAAAATGGAGAGGGAAATACATGTGTGTGTGTGTGGTTCATGCCTTGAAGATCAAAACTATGTGGATATATATCCAAGGGGGGCCACCTGAAGGGGCCTCACCCTGTTAGACCATATCATAGCCTATCCTCAAAACCAAACTTGGGTTCCTAACCCCGGAGGACCCGAATAATTGAACCCTCAACCTCATGACGACGTGGTGCCAGAGGCTCCAACCAACTGATCTACCTCATGGGGATATATATATATATATATATATATATGTATATGTATATGTATATGTATATGTATATGTATATGTATATGTGTATGTATGTATGTATATATGTATCTACATATATACATATGTATCTACATATATACATATGTATATACATATATACATATGTATATACATATATACATATAGAGAGAGAGAGAGAGAGAGAGAGAGAGAGAGAGAGCAATGATAATATACAATAATGAGGGTTAATAAATAAAAGTAATTAAATAATTAGTGGAAAGTACCTCTTGTTAAAAGGTACCAACTGCCCTTTTAAAAGTATTTATTTGGGCTGTTTATTGTATTCTAATTAGCTTCATACATTATTATTAAAAAATATATTCGTTGGTTGTTCAATCAGATGTTTTATCTACCACATACTTGGCCCACCTATAATCAACCCTTGCAATTGACATGTTGAACTCTTAATGAGTATATTATTGTATTGGATTTCATCCCTAAAGAGTCACGTTTACCTTGGGTACCATCCTCAAAATGAGGTGAAGTGTCTGGTGGTTTTTTCCCATATATGTATTTCATGAGAAAAAATTGTAGATTCTAGATAGCAAAAAGGAGAATACCAAAGTGCTCCTCTCATCTTTTACATCCAAAGAGATGATTTCCTCACTTTATCACGTATTTATCCTTATTTTGGCTATAACTATCCTCATGCTTGATGGCCATTTTATCATCTTCAATCACCTCTTCAACTACTCAATACCACATAACTACAAATACTTGAGTCTTTGCATTCCGTCCTCATAGAACTCATATTCATTTCTTCTTTTCCTCATTTTATTTTCTCCCTTTTATTCATTTATTAGTTTTTTCCTAACATATAGGATTCATAGTACACATAGGCCTCCATGTAATTCATGGGTTAAACAATCCTCCCAAAATGAACTTGAAGGTGCCATGTGTCGCCATGCATCTAGTATGGCCTTTGTATTAGTATTAATGCGAAGATGGAAATATGAACCTTTTGCACCATACCTTTCTTCCTACCTTCATTCACTTCACATTACAAAACTCCACATCATAGTCTTCCTTCCACTTTTTCTCTAGGTGTTGCAACAAAGGGATGCATTTTACGGGGATGTGAATCTTTTCACCTTCCTTTGCATGAACACTTCACACTACATCAAGCTCGTCCTCCACATCCATATCACTAGCTCCACATAACCTCTTCCACCACATATGCATCACCAACTCATATAACCTTTGCCTATGCACCCACATTACCTTTCACCTTATCTCTTTAATATAGAATGTAGACATGCTCCATTCTCCATGCAAGTTCCTTTGCTCCACAACTTTCATCTATGCATTAAAAGTTCTATATAGGTACCTTCAATACTTAGAATTAAAAAGAGAACTTAGTCTAGAGGTTTGGTCCTCAAACCCCTATAGTATTTAATCATCACTTGTCACATGCCCAACATGTTCGCTTTGCCATCTACCATATCATCCATTGACACATGTTCAAAGGTCACTTTAAAATTTGCCACATCATGACCCCACTAACATGAGTCTTCATCATATGTATTTTACCGAAGTTAGTCTTTACTAAGGGGTATGCTCATTTTATTGGGGATGTAACTACATGAACGTGCTAAGTTGAGATCAAATGTGTAGTCTTCATAAAATCCAAACATTATCTACAAAACAATATAAAAAGAAAGTAAAAGAAATTAACCATATATGATAATCAAATTAAATATAACAAAGACAACCATATATCATGGTAGACCATGGTCATATTAGGTCTAAGCTTTGAACATTTAAAGACCTAAAAATTTAATTACCTTTGATATTAAGATTGATAAAGGTAAATATAAATGACCACAATAAATCAAGAGATAGTAAATTGAGAAACATACATGTAAATGACTACAACAAAATAAGGGACACTTCCATGGTTTTATCAATTTTAGGAAAAGTATAAATGACATTTGGGAAACGAGTCTTCCTGATGGCTCAGAGGAAAAATATTTTGAATTCTTTGCAAAAGATGTCAAGGCTTATTTTCAAAATCTCTTCAAATATCCAAAAACCAAAAATTTAGGAGATATTATGACAATGATAAGGCTTTTCCCAAGATATTTGGACTATACGATGAATGGGAACTTAGAAGCATAACTCACCAATGAGGAACTAGAAGGAATTTTGTTATCTTTTAAGAAGTATAGGAGTCTTGTGCTTGATGACTAGACCATGGATTTCTATTTAGGATTCTATTAAATGTTAGAAGATGAGATATCAAGGGTGGTTGAAGACTCCAAAACTTCAAGTAAGGTGTTAGGGGCCCTTAACTCAATTTTTGTTACTCTTATTCCTAAAAAAAATGATCGTAGCTCGTTCAAAAAATTTAGACCCATATCACTTTGTAATCTTATTTACAAATTCATCTCAAAGATTATAGCAAATAGGTTTAAATGGATGTTTTCCAAAGTAATCTTTGAGGATTAATTTGGGTTTATTTGCAACAAGTAGATTCACGGTGTTGTGGATATCGTCCATGAGGGCTTACATTCTATATAGTTCAAAAAATGTCTAACAATTGTACAGAATATATACTTAGCTAAGGTAAATTAGTTGTGCATAAGAATGGTTATGCTACAAATGGGAATGTATCTACAAATAATTAGTTGGATTTTGGGGAGTGTATCATCAACCTCTGTTGTATTAGTAAATGGTCCTCCTTACAATTTTTTCAATGCTTCAAGGGGACTTAGACAAGTTTGTCCCTTATCACCCTTCTCGTTTCTACTAGTTGTTGAAGGATTATGCAAGTAATAAATAGCAAAAGTGAAAAATGGTGGGTTGTATCAAAGATAAAGGTATTAGAGTGGTAGGTTCTATGTTTCTCTCTCACCTTCTATTTGTAGATGATATCTTTCTCTTCAGTCATGGTTCTCTTTAGGAATTAAAGAGGTATAAAGGTATTATGGAAACTTATTTCCATGCAATTTCTATGGAGGCAAATGTTAATAAATTATGTATGTTTTTTTAATGAACTTGGGATTGAATTGGGGAGTGAAGTATTTGGATTTCAAATTGAAACCAAATGATTACATGTATGATGATTGGTTGCAGTTGTTTTAAAATATGAGGCAATGATATTTTGCTAGTGTCACAGATGGCTATCTTGTGGAGGAAGCTAACTAATACTTGTAAAATTAGTTTTGGAACAAATCTCAATTTATTGGTTATCTATTTCATATGTCCCTAACGGAATTCTTGATGAGATTAGGAAAACATGATTTAGTTATCTCTATATAGGGAGGAACCAAACGTAAGGTATTCCACTTGTAAAGTGGTTAAAACTAGCAAGGCCAAAAAATGCAAGAGGTTGGGGTTTGAAGAACATCTTTGTTTTTAGTCAAGTTCAAGCTGCAAAAAAGCATGTGGAAAATATTTTTCAATGAATTCTTATGGGAAAAATCACAAGGAAAACATATTTCAAAGATAGTTCTTTGGAGAAGTGGATAAGACCAGAGACACTATTTTAAGGGAACTCCATTGTTTGGAATGGGTTGGTGAGAGACCTTCCAATTATAAGAAGTTGGGTAACCTGGAAAATAGGAAAAGGTGACGGAATCGTATTAGGATATGATCCTTGGGTTGATTGCATTGCTAACTATAAACTGCTAAGAGAGATGAAAATAGAACTAAAATGGAAAGGATCAACAAAGCTAGCATATGTTGCCATTAATGGGGCTCTAAGGGATTGGTTTTAGTGATGGGGGCTAGCTATAAATTTGAATTTGCATGGTGACTTGAGAACATAATGGTAAAATTATATTTTTTTATTAAATCACAGTGCAATTCCTCTATAAGATCACAAGGATGAATTTAAATGGACCTAGAAAAAATTAATAGGAACTCTAGCTACTAAATTATGATATGAAGCCATGACAGTTCAAGATCTAACTAGGTATAGGATCTAGATGTTGAGGATGATTCGGAAGTTGTCTTGTCTACTCAAAGTTAGAATTTTGCTTGGATAACACTATCCAACAATGTTCTCAATTGGGGCAATGCTTAAAAAAAATAGAATGAACCTAATCGTTGCATCCTTTGCAATGTAGAAGGTGAATATGTTGATCATATTCATGTTTCATGTCCCTTCTCCAACTTATTATGGAATGAAGTTCTTTAAATGGTGGGTAGTTCCAATAAGTGGAGAAAGAAGGAGTCTCTTCTAGAATGTTTTGAATCTGAGATGATATACCCCTAAGTTAAAACTTATAAAGCACTACCTTACTAAATATTATGAGGATTAAGGATGTGTAGAAACAAGATGATTTTTCAAGGGAGTATAATGGATTATGCTCCAGTGTCCCACAAAGTTAAGCTATCCTATAGAGAAGGGTTGGAAGATCCTAAGTTGAAGGTAGATAGGTTTCTCAAGGAATCAATCATCAATCTTAAAAAATATTGAGGATTATTTGACAGTGCTTGTTAAGGAATTCCATGTGTTGTGTGGAGTTAATGGGGCACTTATTTTCCTAAGTAGTCATCATTATTTAACTCCTAAATATTGTGTTGGGCTCAATAAAAATAACAAAAAGGAAATCTTAGCACTCTGGGTTCTCATGAAATTTGTTGCAAATCAAGGATTAAGAGACTTGCAGGTGCTAGGGGAATTCAAACTATTGATGGATTGGTATAATGAAAGAAGGTAGGAAGCTTCAAGTTGAAGGAATCTAGGTTTCTCAAGGAACCAATCATCAATCTAAAAAGATTTAAGGATTCTTTGATAATGCTTGTTAAGGAATTCCATGTGTTGTGTGGACTTAATGGGGCACTTATTTTCCTAAGTATTCATCATTATTTATCTCCTAACTATGGTCTTGGGCTCGATGGAAATGACAAAAAATATTTCTTTTCACTATGGGTTCTCATGAAATTTGTCGCAATTAAGGATTAAGAGACTTGCAAGTACTAGGGATTCCAAACTGTTGATGAATTGGTATAATGAAAAGTGTCAGATCACCAAGTTGGCCCCAGGTCGTATTATGAATAGAGGACTTGAGGTAAAATCCTACTTTGATTTTATTTCTTTCTCACACATATTAACAAAGTTCAATACAAAAGCATACACTCTCTCAAAGTCTGTTTATTTGTTGGAAGGAATTTTAGTCTATCGAGAATTTAAGGGTGAGGTGACCTCACAATAATTATCCCTATTCCTCTTATGATCAGTGAGATGGTCTAATGCATGTAGTCTTAGGGGGATGAGTTTCATGTGCAAGAAAGAGTTTAATGATGGTTCAAAAACAATTTTGTCTAGAAATGTTTTGATACTAGGAATATTGTAATATGTAGCTACAAGGTAGGTTTGAGGACATTTCTGGACTTCACAAAGAAGCTTTGAGGCTTGAAAATGTATATTTTGATTTCGTTTTTGAAATAACAAATATAATGTTTTTCTTGGAAAAACAAAAACAAATCAAGCGACAATTTCCCATAGAATTATCACATGAAATTTTACTAATATTATGTTTGAATGTTTTGTTATATTTCTCTATGACTATAAAATCTCATCTCCTCACTACCATTTTAGTATGTGATCCTTAAAAATACATTGTAGTTGATCATGTAAGCATCCAAAATTAATAAATAGTAAGTGAGTTAGACAACGAACTTGATATGAGGGCCCCAACACCTTGCAAGTCCTCTTTTGCAACACTGACAAATATGTTACCTTGAACCTATATAACTTCATGACATAGCTTAGGAAGCATGTAATTCACATATGATCACATTGCCTAGTCCAAGCCAAAACATCCTTGTGAGGGTGGATTGACATAGTAATAATAATAATACACGATGATAAAATCAGTTTACATAGAATTATATCTTCCTACTACTAGAATTCAGAGAGGTTCTTCTTCCATAATGTTGGTATTCATTGGTTGCTATCTGGGCATGTCAATATTTAAAAATAGTGAAGCTTAGTATCACTAAAGTGATAGAGAGTTCTACCCTTCCCTAGGAGATTTTGAAATTGAACAGAGCCAATTAGGTCATCACTCCACCCACCCAAACCTTGTAGACATATGAGTTTGTCATTTTCTCATTGGGAGATCGGTCATTCTCATCATCTAAAATTTCAAGTAGCCTAGGGCTCAATAGGGAGTTGAGACCCACAACTCGCTAGATAAATTTGTTCTTAGTGTAGACAAGCATGCAACATACACGGTCATGGTTGTGGATGTGGCCTTTAGTGGTCACAAACCATTAAATGAAAATGATATTAACAAAACCATTAGGTATAAAACCAATAACATAAAATGTTTAAGATATAAAACTAATATCATAAAACCTTGAATTTGAAGATAAGATTGTGAATTATGATTTTCAACCATGTTAAGGGTTTTGGAATGCGTTTAGCAACATTTAAATCGATGATAATCAATCAGATTGCAAGGTTACCAATGATACACATGTAGAATCATATAGCAATAACAGAATAAGAGACAAGAATGGTAGACAAAATAATAGATTATATTATTCAAGAACGCATGTGGGTTCATACAATAAACCGAACCAAGTATTTATCTGGCTCTACAACCTATATATATGGTTTACAAAACAATTACAAAAACTACCTAGCGGTTCAAGCAACCGATACAATCTATGAGGTTGACCTAATCTACAACTAGTCAACTTAACCGACCAACTCTTCCAACAACTACCCATAAACATGAAAAACTTCATCCCCAGGCCATGACCATCGATGATCATTCATTCATGATTTTTTTAATTACAAACACATCTTACCATGAATATGCATTAACTCTTATCTCGTTACAATTACACATATACTCATTACATTAAGCATTACAAATATGCCAGTTTTTCAATTTTTTTAAAGATAATTTGGATAAGAAATCCAAGTAGGTAGCTGTCATCAACATTTATAAGCCATCTTTAATAACAAACATTACAAAAAAAATGCTTTTAATTTCTACATAATATTTGTTTTTAAACTCAATTTCTCTTAAACTCAAAAAATTATAAAAACACTTTTCAAAAAAAGCTAAGTATTAAAGTCATAGGTTTTTATTGAAAAAACTAAAAAGTATAATCTTTACTTAGTGGACTAATAAAAAAATGGTGTTAATATTTATCTTTTCGAGGTATATACTTGTCCCTTTAAACCAATACACCATTGTTAATTCAACACAATCAAATCTAAGAATAATTTTTTGAACGATGTCGAAGGAATATACGCCTTTAATCACAACTACTTAATAAAAAACATTTTCATAATATATATAAATAAATCATAACTACTTAATAAAAAACATTTGCATAATATATAAAAATAAAATATCCATTCCATTAGGTAAATAAAAGCATTGATAATATGTACAATTGAAAGTATAATAATGTATAAAAATCATTATTATCACTCACCTGATTTTGATTCTTAACCTAATATGATTTGATATATATAATCTTAAGATTTGATATAATCTTAAGAATCTTTAAAAGAACATGCTTTGTCAATAAGAATTTTATATTTATATTGAAAAAAAGACAATGTCAAAGCACTTAGGTTTCTTTTCATGCAAAGAAATGATATAGAAGTACAGGTTTCTTTTCAGGAAAAGAAATGATATAAAAGTAGGATTAGAGGAGTTGTTTAACTATTATATTTTTTAATTTATATATTATAAAAATTTACTCAATTATGATTAAAAAAAATGATATTATTTTAGATTTATATATCATCCAAATTTGTTAAATTAGAACTAAGAAATCAATGTATTATTAAAATAATTTTACATATTTTTAAAAATTTATATATCATTTGAATATGACTAAGAAATCAATTTACTATTAAAATAAATTTAAAAAGTTTAATCATTATTCTAAAATAAATAAAATCATTTTTATTTAAAAAAGATAAATAATTAATTTTTTTAATGCAACTTAAATATAAAAAATCAATAAAGATAAGGTTATATCCAATAACTATAACATTTAATGTGGTAATGCTATTATTGGAAAATAAAATGGTAGTTGTCCTTCAAAAGCTATAAAAAATTGAATGGTATAAATGAAGGACAAAAATTAGTTCAACGCCAATAAATCAAAGTACAAATCAACATAAACTCACTTTATATGTTTTCATGCTTTTTTAGGTTGTTTGCCAATCATTGTTAAGATATAAGGCTGATATGTTGTAATAAAAGTCACTTTAGGATGAGTTATAATATTATATTGAAGAAGGGAAGTGACGCTGCTTGAAGGAGGGTGCTTGATATAGGTTACATGAGGCTTTGTTAGGGTCCATGTAACTAGAAGAATTGATTATGCATTGGATCTATTGTGGGTGTACGAATTTGGTCCACCCCTATCCAATGGATGAGATTGAATGATGATTGGAGTAATTGAAAGTCCTCATCAAGATGGGATGGGGGAAGATCTAGGATGTCAACAGATATGCAAGGTGGGAGGAGGGGAGGAGGTTCCATATAAGCCATTGTTTAATGTGATAGACTCAGTTTTGTCAAATCCATTTATATTGACTAAGACAAGCCTACAAAAGCAGTAAAGGGCCCAAATGATACCCTACAATTAACTAAAACTCTTGATTGAGAAAACATCAAACCAATTTTTGGTTTGGAGGTTTTATTATATAGGAGGAAAGAATTGCAAAAGGGCTTTGATCAAGAAAGGGAGGTTAGAGAGGACCTTGTACATGCAGAGGGTGGGAGTGTTAAATGAGAGACACTGGAGGAAGCATTAAGAGTTGGTGGGAAAGGAACATTGGGAGATTCTGTGGTAAAAGAAGGGTGTTTGGATCATGTGTCGATTGAGGTGTCTCCTAAAGGTGGATGTGAGGAATTAAGGAAGAAACAAGGAGCAGTTGGTTTGGGTTTAAAGGTGGTTGATAAAGAAGTAAGGGGGGCGAGTGGGTTAAGAGTCCGAAGGGTTAAGGAACCAATAAAATGCATTAAAAAAATTGGGTGTTGTCAAGCTGGTGATGGGGGAAGATGTGAAAATGCATGAAGTAGTTAATTTATCTGAGAAAGATCTAGTTTGGATATTTCTAAGGAGAAGAACGGGGGAAGTGGCTTAGAAATCTTGGCTTAAGGATTAGTGGGATCAGTTGCTAAGGTATATTCCAAGGTTTTATGTTTTGGCTAGAGGATGGTTTGTATTTATTCTCAAGAAGGAAAATGATGCTAATAGGACTAAAGGAAATTTATGGAATTGGGTTTTTCCCATCCTAGTTCTAAAATAATGGTCTCTTTTCTTTTACCCTATTACTAACAAAATGTCAATTACCCTGCTTTGGGCAAAACTGCTTGGATTGCTTGTAGATTTTTTTTAATTGTTGGAGGTGTTTAGGGAATCATAAATGCCTTGGGAATATTTTTGGAGGAATATGTGGGTTTCAAAAGCTCGACTGTCTTTCAAAAGCTCGACTGTCTTTCCTATTGCATCTATCTTGGTGGTGTTGGATATGAAGTAGGGACAAGCTTCATAGATCGAGATGCATAAAGTGATAGGTTAATCTTGACTTGGTTAAAAACTGATGAAGCCTATTTAAAGGTTTGAGTAATTCGATTATAAGAGGGCAAAAGTGGTTGTTGGTGGTGACAATCAAGTCGAATAGATATCTAATTAGTGATGTTTTTCCCTATATAGGGTTTCCACGGTAAAAACACTTGTTTCTATTATGTGCTTGTTATTGTGCATTATTATTATTTCTTAACTTAGTGGTATCAGAGCAAGGTTAGCTTGATGAGTATGCAACATTCACTCAAGCAGCCGCCATGGAATATAGTGGATGAAGAAGCACCTAGTTAAAGAGTGTGTGATTTGGCTCATTGTAGTAGAGATAGATGCAATTGAAGAAGCATGTAGATGTTTGTTGCAACACATACTCTTGTATGCAATATTTACTCAAGAAGGACATGGAATATGTTAGGATTCATTAATTAATCCTCCCTTGACCACCATAGTCTATTTGTATTTTCCTAGCTTAGGAGGTCATTGCCACTTCACTAGTTCCATGGGGGACTCACCTAGGGGCCACCTAACACTCAATGCGTTTGTATACACGAGTTTAGGAGCTCTAAGGATCAATCCCTATAATTTAGGAACCCACTCTTATTGCCACCTGCAGTCACCAACAATTGAACCTAGTTGGTGTTCAGTTATGCTTCATTTCCCATTAGTTAGTTCACTTTCAGTCATCCTAGAGCCAATTTGCATGATTTAAGGGAGGTAGGACCCATTTGCTCATCTAACTTAGTTAGTTAACTGTTTATGATCTGATTCAGTTATCTAGAGTTTCATTAGTGAGCTCTAGTGGTGATTTTTCCACATGGACTTAGCTCCAGAGCCAGTCCAGGTTGGTAGATTCGAATCCTACTTAAGGAATTCGAATTCTCCTATTTTTAACACCATTGTATTGCATACAATTTATTGATTAATGGATGTAATGATATTCTTACAATTTTGTCTCCATGTGTGCAATTTTTCCATGAGTAATTGATTAGCCTTGTGGCTAGGTAAAAACCCTGGCCACATGCTAATGCACCTTCCTTCCATCAAAGGGACAAAGGGATAGAGTCTACAATGGAAAACGAGCTGCAACAAAAAATGTTAGAAGCAAAAATAAATAAACATCTACAAACTACAAACTAAACAAAAAATGGTGAGACCGTTATACCTCAGATATGTTTGAAAGGGGGGCCACCATGCCCAAACTCATAAACAACACTGCCTCTCCACAGGCTTGGGTACTATGGAGGTTGACCCAACACACATAGGGGATCAAATGGGGAAAATGGAGTGGATGGGATGAGTAGCTTGAGAGTGATGGTCTCTCAAGGACTCATGCGAGTATAATAACAACAGGGAAAACAAGTAATGTGTGATGGGGACCTCCACCCCTCTATTTATAGTTTTTTCTCTCATTTAGGGTTTTAAGCCGCTAGTTAGGGTTTTGGGCCCTACTTAGGGTTTTAAGCCCTTTTCTCTTGTTCTTTAGCTCCTTTTGGGGTTTTTAGGCCCTTTTAAGGTTTTTAGGCCCTTTTAGGGTTTTTAGGCCTTTTTGGGGTCTTTAGCCCCTTTGTGAGATTTTTAGCTCCCTTGTGAGCTATTTTGGCTCTTTTGTGGGTTTTTAAGCCCTTTTTGATTATTTTTGAGCTTTTGAGAGAAAAACATAGGTTAAACATCGGTGTGGAGGTAAAATGGGTTAGAAAATGGATGTTTGAATGTGGTGTAGGCTGTATAGAGCAAGTTAAGCAATTTTTTGCGTTAACAGATTGCCCCCTGATGTGTGAGGGTAGGAGCTTATGGTATGGCCGACGAACATCATTGGATCATTAGGATAGTGGAGAGACTTGTGAAGAAGCGATGCTTCTTCGTTCGAGACATAATGGATTTTGGTTTTGTATTAATGTTGGTTCCCATCAATGGGTGAGATACAAAGAATATGTGACATGTATATGGACGAGGTGGGCATACACATGCTCGTAACAACGTGAAAATAATAATGCGATCAAGGCTCCCAAACATAAGAGCTGATCATATACAACTGTTGTTACATAATGGTGGCCTCAATGAGAGGCTCAATATAATAATGATCTGAAGAACAGATACATCGGACCCATGGCATTCTCATGGAATGCAATATCTTCACAATTGATGACCTGATGGATCTGGAAGTTTACATAACTGTAAGGACTCGTTGACAGAGAGTAAGAGTCTCTATGGTACAATATGCCGCATCAATCATGAATCTATACAGAAGCACTGCTCTAGGGATTCTGAACACTATTTCCAATGCAACCTGAAAATCACAAGGGACATAAACATGTTTGGGTCCCTTAATAGACTCACCAATGTGCTAGAGTCAGGTGACAATTGGGGTATGTGACCAAATACTGCACAGACCGATACCCTGTATGAATCTCAATGGTGCGATGATGCAGCTAAAGTCGAGCACATGAGACCCAACCATCCTGAGAGGAGCTAAGGATTCATCTAAAGTGGTCCAAGGAATTCATCAATAAGGTTAATGAAACCAGGATATAGGGACCTCTGGGTGTATCCTCTGAAATATATGTGTTGTCGTTGATAGAGGGAGACCTGCAACTTATCAAGGCAATAAGGTTTCCTTGAGAAGAAGCACGAGGGGGATAACCAAAGCTCTGGGAGAATCTGGGGACCGACACACTAAGTGGGGAAATAGGGTCAGGGAATCATGGGAGATTCATACTTCCTTTGTTCAAAGTAGTGACGGTAGGGATGACCTGGAAGCAAATGAAACCAACTCATGGGAGAGGGGTTATAGTTGTAATACCAGGAATGTAACTGTAGATGGGAGATCCTTAGGGGAAGGTAACTTAGACCTTTGATATCCAGGGGATCCAAGGAAGACTCATTGTAGAATACTCTGAACAAAGGAGACCCAATGGGGAAATGCTGTTGAACTGTAACATATGGGGTGGTGCCTAAAGACACCGTTATGGCACAATCTCTTGGATTTTTAGTGAGCCCAAGAGAGTAAATGCTCAATGGTGCTTTCAATTTTAGAGAGTCTGAAAACATGAAGAAGACTCCGATGGGTCTCTTTTTCATTGATAGTCTCCTATGCCCGAAAAAGGATAAAAGTGTACATAGGAGATCTCGCTCGCCCACCATTCTAGGGGATGGGAGACTTCTTTACCGTTGGTAGTCCAATTAGGTCAGAAAAGGTTAAACCTATATTGACTAGACGATTATTCAAATACTTTTACAAGCATGAACGAAACCAAGTTTGCTCGACAATCTTTTCTTGAAGAGAAGGCTGGAAAAGAGCTTAAAGACAACCCATGGTGAGATTTTTTGTAGAGTTTGGTCCTAATGCATGAGAAAGCATAAAAGGATGCAAAGGGACACGTTCCTAGCTTGAACGTGTCGAGGTAGTCCTTTTCTTGTGGTAGTCTACATGGTTCGCATAAGGAGATAAACGAGGCTATGTAGATGCCGTTTCTAGTACTTTAACAAGTAGGAAAGGAAGCAAGTGCGCTCGATGATCTTTTCATTCATTTAGGAGTCAGAAAAGAGCTCAACAAAAACTCCATAATGGTTAACCAAGTAAGGGAACACTAATGGTGCCTCCTTATAGGATGATGAGCAGTGGTCAAAGGTGATCAACTATGCAGTAAGGATGGAGTGGATGGCTTGTGAACATGCTAAAACATATAGGGGGAGACCCATGTGGAGGCACATAAATCGGGGTAACTTCCTGGAGATGGCCCGAAAAATCATGGGTAAACATGAGACAAGGGTCTCACCAGAAGACTGAGGACGAAAAGCTGAAACCAATGGTGGTGTGAACGATGTCTCAAACGGACTTCGGACGGCTTTGACTTAGTAGCTAGTGATGCTTCCCCTGGTGCAGTGGTGCATGGGGAAAAATAGATCAAATGGAGGCGCATGGGTACGGAGCTAGCGCAACATATAATGTACGATTCGCATGGTGGTACGTAAATCGACGTGAATCCAGAAAGATGGCCTGAAGAATTAGTAGGGTAGGAGGAAGTCTAGAAGGTTGTTTTCTTTGCCCAGGAGCTTTTCACACAATGGTGGAAACTTCCTATTCTTGTAGAGGATGATCCATATGCGAGCATGGAAAATCAGGAAGATCCGGAGAGGCCTCAACCTCTAGGACAGGTCTAGGGACTTGATGGTATGCTAGCATGGTGGTAGCTAGATCATATGTGCGACATACTATGTGCATGTGCAGATGCGAGACCGCACCCTCTAGTGGGATACCAACGGCACAGGGGCAAGGATCATATCTACCTGCTCACATGCAAATGATGCAACAGAGTTCTACAATGGACTCACTGTGACTAGACATGGAATGATTACTGGAGGGGGTCACATATTCATGGAAAAAATGATGTAAAACAAAAAATAAAAACTATGCCCCAAGTGTTGCATGGTGGTTTTATCATGCATAGAATCTCTTAAGGTAGATCCCGTTATGAGGCTTCTTCAAGAGGAAACCGTCTAAGTCAACGAAGAGGTATGCCCCCTTGCTGAAACAAAGGTTGTTGGAAAGGTGGGGTGACAGAATCTGGCCTTCAATGGGAAGAACTAATTCCACACTATGGTTTAAAGGGAATGGGGTAAAACCGGTGGCGTTCTTAGAGATATCTCCGTCATCGCGTAAGTGGTGCTGGGATAGATCAAGTGGATATTCCATGGCCAATGAGGTGGAGGGAAACGATGCATGGGGGAGTCTGTCGTGGTTTGGTTGCTGCTTTAGTGTTTTTTCCTCTAGCCCTCTTTGGATGAGGCGGGACTGGTGCATGTGCGGAAGGAGGTTTTTGTGGGCCAAGAGGAGGGCGTGACTCAACCGCAATGGGATGCACAGGAGTCAACACCATCTGGGGCATTGGAGGCTGGGCAGGTGGTTCAAGGTACGACACATGAATCCCCAATGTAAAGTTTGGTAAGTTTAAAGTAGCCATAACAAGCTTACTTACGATGCTGGATGGTGGGAAAATGAAGGGAATTGAATGGATTGAGAGAGAGCCCCAGTAATTCCCTGGTGATTGCATTTGAGGCTGCGACTGCGGTTGGGGTTGCGGCTATGGTTGGGGTTTGGATGCAATGATGCTAGATGAGAGCATGCACAAATCCGCGATATCGCTTGGTGCTAGTGGAGAGGGTAACACTAAGAAAGAATCTGTCATGGAAGTGTTGACGAATAACCCGGGGCCTACAACCAACAATAAAGGGGTGGATGCATTGTTGAAGGAAGTATCAGCAGTTGGGATGACATTGGCTGGTTCAGTTGGCCCTACGGATCGTGGTAATGACTCAACCGCAATGGGATGCACATTTGTAAACACCACCTAGGGCATTGGAGGCTGGGAAGGTGGTTCAAGGTACCACACACGAATCCCCAATGTAAATTTTGGTAGGTTTAAAGTAGCCATAATAGGCTTACTTATGATGTCGGATGGTGGGAAAAGGAAGGGAATTGAATGGACTAGCAGGGAGCCCCAGTAATTCCTTGGTGACTGCATTTGAGGCTGCGACTACGGTTAGGGTTGCGACTGCATTTGGGGTTTAGATGTAATGGTGCTGGATGAGAGAATGCACAAATTTGTGTTATTGCTTGGTGCTGGTGGAGGGGGTAACACTGGGAAAGAAGCCGTCATGGAAGTGTCGATGAACAACCCGAGGCCTACAACCAACAATAAAGGGGTGGCTGCATTGTCGAAGGAAGTATCAATAGTCGGGATGAAATTGGATGGTGCAGTCGGCCCCTACGGATCATGGTGAGTTAGTTGGTCCACTGTCGCATTCTTCCCGTCACGGGGGAACATCATAAGGAAGAAAATGGTGGATGCCACGACTCTCATAGCATACATGTAAATTTGTCCAAGGAGAAGGTTATAATCCAGTTGACCGTTGACAACCTCTATGTAAATCATTATCGTCTTACTGACTAGTGATACGGGGACATGCAAAAGAATGCCTTGGGATTTGGTGGGGTGGCCATCATAGGCGCGCAGTGTAGTGGTAGACAATTGGAGGATAGGGGACCAGAGTTTTCGCTAGAACAACATCAACATGACATAAGTGGATTCCCCTTCATCGACAATACATTGATGCATGACCAAATTCCGAATTGATACTAGAATATGGAAGGCAATGGTTGATGACATTTTGGGCTCTCCGTTGTCCAAATCAAATGTAATCGATTTGGAGTCAAAGGGATTCATGGCATTGAGTGCAGCCAGTAATGCTTTATGCTGAGGCGGGCATGTTTTCAGCACTTCTAGAGCAAACATGGACATAGATAACTGGGCCAAGTCGTCAACTATGTTATAGTTTACAACAGCTCTAGCCGTGGCGTTGTTGGTGATCCATCGTACGAGGAATCGTGGTCCTCGGGTCGCCCCGTCAAGGGAGATTGGGGGTAAGTGAAGGGGTATGTTGGTTGTGTTGGAAGTGGATACTGCTAATGGGTCAGTGGTTTCAGTAGTGGATCCATACTGATTTCGCCTAGTCTGCAAGTTGACCTCTTCAGTTGTCATGGCCAATAGGTGATGAACACTTGTCTCTGTAGGTGGGCCACGACGGGAGCTACGAGAGTAGGTGGGGGCATATGTACGGTTGCTACCAATCCTTGGAGTGGTAACAAGTTCTGGAGTACCATGGGTGGAGGGCCTAGTGGTGCTGGATTGGGTTGAGATTGAAATGTCGTATTAGTACTGCACTGAGCTTCGTTCTGAAGAACCTACTTGGCACGTTCCATGTGAGTGCATTCATGAGTGTAGTGGCCATAAAGGTTGCATAGTTTGCATGAATGATTGGTTCGTAACGAAGTATTTCGTCTAGGTGGGTTAGGCTGTTAGGGGTTGCGAGCCAACAGGTTAGCATCGGTGTTGACAGGAGGATTTGAATATTGGCTGCCTCCTTGTGGTTGGTTGTTACCCCGATTCCTAGGTTAGTTTTTCCTCCCTTGCCCTTGTTGGTTATTGGGGGCAGGTTGGTTGGGACGATTCTATTGAGAAAAAACTTGTCCCATGGGTGTCGACAGAGATGGGGCGACTTGCATAGGCGGTGCATAGTAGACTGAAGGAGCTGGAGGGGAAACAAATCCAGCTATTGGTCTCGAATACGGTTGTGCCGACGAATTTGGTGCATGGGTGTGTTGTTGTGGTGTGGGTTGTGCATAGGAGGATGTGGCTTCAGAATGAGCCATCATCATTGAGTAGTCGGGAACTTGGTTTGGTTGCACAACACTAGGGGTGTTGCTTGGGTGCGGTGGCATACTAGGACGTGTCATGTAGTATTGTGGGTGATGGGAGATAGAGCCTATGATTCCATCTGTAGCATGGAATGTGCCCAGCGTGTCATGGTGAGAGGTGCCGACAAGGGGTGCATTTGGAATGATGATGTAAAGGTATCCAGACTGAGCATAAATCTAGTTAAATTGTTGGGCCTTTAATATGGCCTCTTCCTCGGATTGGGGACATTTGGAGGTGACATCCTTGGATATAGGTGGTAGTAAGGTTTTTAGGAACCAATCCAGAAACATCCTATCATCAAGCTTAATCTTGCACAGGATACAATGTCGCCGCCACTCGTGGATGTGGTCGGTTATACGAGCCGCAGTGTTTTTGTGGCAATATATAAAGATCTCAATGCCCTTGTTGTATCTCATGGGGAGTTGGAAATATTGCAGGAACATGAAGGATAAGGAATTGAAGTTCGGGTAAGAGGCTTGAGGTAGCTCAATATACCATTTAGCTGTGATGCTAGAACAACCTAATCCTGATCGTATCATCCATAATGTTGTTTGAAGAGCACCATAGATGAAACGACATGATATGGTTTTGGGGGCACTCACCTGCCTTCCCTTCAAACTTTGGAATGTCTGACGGGAGTTTGGTTGGCATAGGAGGCCAATGGGGCTGATGGCTGATTGGGTCATTGGTTAACCTGGCCAAATCAGGCAAGTTAAGGCGAGCCATGAATGGGAGGTTAGACCCAAGGTTGGTGAGGGAGTGATTGACGACGACGCCTGAGTTTGCAGGAGCATGATGTCCCTACATGACTAGGGGCAGCTGAAGTTGACTTCCCACAATGGGGATAGTCGAGACAATCATGGAAGGACCACTAGCCACAGGTATGAAAGGTGGTACTGTGGGAATTGTAGGAGTTGCTGTGGGGCCACCACTAATGGATAACAGATTTACAATAGTATGTGCAACGGTACTGGGGCCGCTGGCCGGGATGTTGGTAGTGATGTGAGGCATGGACGTGGGTCCGCTGCCAACCATCCCTCCAAACAAGGGATCTGGATTTATGCCTGCCATGGGGCTAGATGGTGTGGTGTGCAAGTTTGGATAAGATTTGTAGGAATCTGAGTCGAAATTAGAGGCTATGTGCCCTTCTGGCAGTGAGGATGGTTGTCGAGAAGGGCCTCAATAATGTTGGTTTAACGACCCAAATGGAGGGGGATTCCCCCTGAGGCATGAAGAAAAGCGTGGTGGAAATGGTGGTTGTCTGATAGTAATCGGTAATGAAAATTGGACCCTAGTTTAATGGCTTCCTATTGGGTCATAGGTGGTCACTCGACCACTAAGACTGCCAGAAGACAACGCTTGGATTTTTCCTCACATAGGTGTTTCTAGTCAATAGGAAGGGGTCGTTACCCATTTCGTTCGAAAATTCCTCTCGTTGGCCAGCTACTTTGGGGTTCCCATGGTACTCCTCACAATTAGTTTTAGGGCATAGCCCAAGCACTTCCCATGGTTAAGGTGGTTGAGACTTATGTTGTCAAACCGCAAGATTTTGATTAAGTAAATTAGTTACTTTTATGGTTTGCTCGAGGTCATGAATTGAGTTTGGTTGAATTATATGGTGTGTATGTGTGCACTTTGTGTATGAGCTTGTTATTATTATTATTATTATTATTATTTTGCAATTATGTGGTGAGAAAATAATACTAGATTTTCTGCACATAAAAACATAGCCAAAGTGAACTACAAACTGTAAAATGTTAATCAATAGCGTGACTTCCCTGTTTTTGTATCCCTCTTGTCCAATAAGGAGTGCTGTGCTCTCATCAAAGTGGGAATAAGCCCACCCATAGATCCATAGGTCACTCCTCAAATGAAAGGTTGCTCAACAGGGAGGACATGAACGCCGTGAAACCCCCAACGGTTTCCACCACCACTAGCTTCCAAGAAACCCTTTTTTAGTGGAAAAAAATGATGACAACGATAGGTACCTATTACTAAGCTTGCTCAACCCTCCGTATTAGATCAGAAGACCCTGGAGGGTGATGATTGAGTAGAGGAGGAAGGGTTGAACAAGACGGTTAATTCCCATTGTGTTTTAATAATGAAATAAACTTATAGAAACTTAACCAAGAAGTAAGCAAATTTGCATTTGTAAACAGTTAATGATATAAGCAACCGAATCTAAAACTACTTGCAGAAAAGATAGGTCGCTTTTGGCTTCTAGACAATGGCTACTGAGTCGCACAAACAGTCTGAACAACAACGATAGGGACCTGAGAGGCAGGTCGCTCCTTTTGGGGCCAAACAGGCGGTTGGGTTGCCCCTTTCAGGCCTGAATAGGCGACTGGGTCGCCCCTTTCGGGCCTAAATAGGTGTCTGGGTCGCTTCTAGGCCAAAAAAAGCAGTGACGGTGCCCTAAGAGGTAGGTCACTCCTTGTGGGGCCGAATAGGCATCTAGGTCGCTCTGTTCGGGGCTGAATAGGCGACAGAGTTGCTCCTTTCAGGCCGAAATAAATGACTTGGCCTGGAAACCAAAAAAATTATAAAACAGAGCTGGGAATGACCGACAGTAACTGGTACTAGGGCCAAATGGGCTTGAATCGGCCTCGTGAGGGCTCGATCAAGAACAAAAATGAAAGAAAACTTAAAAGAAACTACTAAACAACTATTAAAAACCTGCAAAAACTATTAAAACCCAGGGATCCCAAGGGATCGATCTAGGATAGTCGCCAAACTGTGGCTGGGTGAAAACCCTATGCATGTGCTAATGCACCTTCCTTCTGTCAAAGGGACATAAGGATAGAGTTTGCAATGGAAAATGAGCCGCAACAAAAATTGTTAGAAGCAAAAATAAATAAACATCTACAAACTACAAACTAAACAAAAAATGGTGAGACTGTTATACCTCAGATCTGTATGAAAGAGAGGCCACCATGCCCAAACTCAGAAACAGTATTGCCTCTCCACAGGCTTGGGCAGTGTGGAGGTTGACTCAACACACAAAGGGGAGCAAATGGGGCAAATGGAGTGGATGGGATGAGTAGCTTGAGAGTGATGGTCTCTCAAGGACTCATGCGAGTATAATAACGATAGGGTAAACAAGTCATGTGTGATGGGGACCTCCATCCCTCTATTTATAGTTTTTTCTCTCATTTAGGGTTTTAAGCCCCTGTTTAGGGTTTTGGGCCCTACCTAGGGTTTTAATCCCCTTTCTCCTATTGCTTAGCTCCTTTTGGGGTTTTTAGGCCCTTTTAGGGTTTTTAGGCCCTTTTTGGGGTCTTTATCCCCTTTGTGAGCTTTTTAGCTCCCTTGTGAGCTATTTTGGCTCTTTTGTGGGGTTTTAAGCCCTTTTTGATTATTTTTGAGCTTTTGAGAGAAAAACATAGGTTAAACATGGGTGTGGAGGTAAAATGGGTTAGGAAATGGATGTCTGAATGTGATGTAGGATGTATATAGCAAGTTAAGCAATTTTTTGCGTTAACAAGTCTTTACTAAATTATTCTCTCTCTTCTGCAGCCTTCTTTTGTCATTGAATTCACGCAGGCCTGAAAAATCCCATGCTTCATTAAATTAAACAAAATATAGTGGATGAAGAAGAACCCAGTTAAGGAGTGGTTGATTTGGCTCACTATAGTAGAGGATGCAAGCGAAGAAGCACGTGGATGTTTCTTGCATCACATACCCATGTAAGCATCTTTTTTGGATTTGGAATTAATCACAATGTAAATGGGCACACAAATATAAGACCTATTTGACATGCGTACCCTTGGATTGGTGGGTCATTGATGTAAAATCTAATATACATTAAGGTGGACTAAATATGGGGGGCATGTTATTAATCTCGATATTTGATAAAAAGAAATTGAGGGGCATTGGTGTTCACACCAAGCAAAGTGTAAAGGGGGAAATGTCAGGTTAATCTTGATTTTTATTAAAAAGCGATTAAATATAACCTTTATTCAGTCAATAATGGGTTTATCATTGGTGGTTTATGGGCCCATGGTTTTGGATAATCCATAGTATTTGACGATGGTTTTTTGAAGGCTCGAGTAACTCCATTGTAAGATGGAAAAAGGACATTTCGCAATAACTCAACCCCTATATTATTTTGGGGTTCCATTTAAATGTATTTGTTGTTATCTTCATGGTCATTTAGTGAGGGAATTTCAATTTCCCTTTGTTAGATATTGTCAAAGTAGATTTGGTTCGGATAAGAGAGTGGTGGAAAAGGAACACGATCCAATTGAGGGTTTCATCATGGATAAATCTAGTGTCGACGTTAAGATAGAAGATTCATTGGAAGGATAATGAACGGGAGTGAATATGTTGAAAAAACCCTTGCATGAGAAAAAGGGTTGTGACGAGGATATGCTAATTGAGACCCCAGGGTAATTGGAATCAGATGTTGTTTTATCGCTGGAATCATTGGGGGGAGGACTAGATAGGCTATAAGAGGGTTATGAGATTTTTTTGGAGGAATCCATGATATGGGAAAATCACATGGAAGGTATGTCCATATCGCACTTGTCTCCTATCAATGGTTTATCTCTAGTTTTTTGAAGGTTTATCCCATCAATGGGTCCTCTGTTTGAGTTGGAATATGGGCTTGTTTGTTGGGAGTTTGTATTTTTTATTGTTAGTTTGAAAGGGTTGGATTGTGTTGAGCATTTTGTAGAAGGTCATGTTTATGGGGTGGGAGGTGTTGTTTCTCTAGAAATAATTTATATAGATGTTAGATTGAAGGAGTTTGGATGTGAATATTTTACTAGATCAAAAAAGGAAAAAATGCTGGGAGGGGATTGCATGATGAGGGTTTACCTCTTTCAGAGTACATATTGTTTAAAGGAGGAGGAATGGGAAGGACATATCATTTGAGTATTGCTCAAGAGAAATCATTTTTGGAGAGTCAATAAGGGAAACGATTGGCTATTGTTGGGGTGCTTAGAGCAAGCCAATCCCTAATCATTGTTTCATGATGCTTTGTATCTTTATGAATTGTAGGGAGATGGGTGATCCAAGGAAAATTTGTCCTCGAAGAGGGTGGTTGATGTTTATTGTCTTGATTTACTTTTTCTTTAAGAATTTATGGGGGAAGGGATTAAAATTGTGAGTGAGTAAAATAATTTGTTGTTTTGGTGGAATTTTGTCTTTATGGATGCTAAATGAAGATAATGTGGGTTGATATCATGATGGGAATCTAATAAACTATATTATTCAAACTCTTGGGAACTTGAGTCTAGTCTTGGACTAAACCTATACTCTTTGTAGTTGGGTAAGGATTTTCCTGCCCTTAATATTTATGGACCATATATTTATAGGAGTCCTTTTTGCAAAAGGTTATTTAGTTT
The DNA here is from genome assembly GCA_001517045.1 of Pseudotsuga menziesii. Classification (NCBI taxonomy): domain Eukaryota; kingdom Viridiplantae; phylum Streptophyta; class Pinopsida; order Pinales; family Pinaceae; genus Pseudotsuga; species Pseudotsuga menziesii. The sequence continues at coordinate 292,813 of LPNX010376268.1, forward strand.
AAATTTTATGAACTAGCCATATGTTGTGTTTAGGGTGACCTAAATTTTAGTATTTGTGCTTCAAAGATAAGGGGGGAAAAGACTTAGGTTGATTCCCTCTTAGTTTTTTTTGTTAACAAACTGGACATAAGTAATATTATACATATTGATCATGTTAAGAGATGTCCATCATGGAGGAATACGAAAGTGGGTATCAAGAGTGTAGAAAAAAGGATTGATAGATTATTGATATTAGAGAACTGGTTGGTATAGGATTCAAGTGTGAGGTAGTGGATAGGGATGGAAGGTGATTCATATCATCACTCTAATTTTCTAGATATAAAATGAATGAGAAGGAAGACATCTAGTCCCTTTAAATTTAATTTCTTATGGCAGGAAAATGAATATTTTCTTAATTTAGTTAAGCATTATTGGTTTTGTTTTGATAACAGGAGTAGGGGAGAAATATCTATTGTAATGTCCCTTATGGAGTTTTGGACAAATTTACAAATTGGAAAAATTTCGAGCTTAACTAGTCATGACTCTAGAGGGTTCCAACTTTCACCAAATGGTCTTGAATTTGAAAGGAAATGGCATGATGAGTATTAAAACACCCCAAAGTGGTTTATGTACACTTTTTATATGAATTTATACCTTTGAAATATTTTTTTTGGTTAAGGAGAAATAATGCAAATTTACTAGTAAATTGTGGTCAACTAGTCCTTGGTTTGCTTCCAAACACCACTGAACTTTTACAAAATTATTATGGAGGGATACTATGGGATTTAAAACATACTAAAATACATTAGACACTCAATGGTCGAATCATAAATTCATTTTGACATGTTACTCAAGTTTGTACAACTTTGTTCAATTTCTAGCTTAAGACTAGTGAAACCCAAGTTGACCCAAATGCACCCAAATGACTTCAAATTATGTATGGAAGAGATTGAGGGGTATTAAGAAATCCTAACGCATAATATTAATTCTCAGACCCTTTCCAATTGATTCTGAAACTTGATTTTTTCCATAGGGAAAGAAGGACAAAACCAGTAGGAAACCGATGTTAAAACCCCCAAGGGTAGATGGCACTTTTGACTCTCCAAATGCAATACGAACCTCCCAAATTTGATAACAGACTATGGGGATGAATATCAAAAATCATGGGTTTTAATTAATCATGGGTATTATTTCTTCAAACTGGTTACAAAGTAAAACATTCGTATGATAACTTTCAGTAAAATTGCTCAAGGGGAAATGACATTGCTAGCTCCATTTTAACTCATAAAAAGTACATGAAATAGTTAAGAACATGGCATGATGAATGTAGAACATATAAAGCATATAAATTTATTCCTAAAAACATTTAACATCATAGAATTTTTTTAATACATATAATATATATAACTCCTTCGAAATGGAAGCCATACACATGAAAACTAGTCATTCGAATTCATGGGAATGCAAGCCTTTCACGCATGGATTTTTGATATTTCGACTTACATAGAATATGGGAATAATATTAAAAATCCATAAATCATATATTGCTTCTCCATAATCATCAAACTCATATAAATGTCCTCATACAAATATTTTATTAAACTCTTTCCAAAATGGAAGCCAAATACATGAAAACTAGTCATTCAAGAGCATGTGAATGCAAGCCTTTCATACATGTATTTCTGATATTTCGACTTACATATCATATGGAAATGATATTACAGAGCCATACATCATATTTCATAGCTTGGGCATCAAATATACTCAGAAAAGCGCAAGGACCACTCCAACAAGTGCACCCTCAACATGAGAGTGTGGGGGAATGGAGAAGAAGGAATGAGAGAACATGGGAATGGATGAGAATTCGACTGTATGGTATTTAAAACTGTAAATGAAAATCCTTAATTAATATCCAATGATATCTATGAATGGCCTCTCCATCAATCAAATTGGAAAGGAATCCAACTCCCTCGAAATTGGTTCACAAGCAGGGAGAGTGAACACTCACTGTGCAATGGACAAACAAAAGCTCTCCAAAATTACAAAGGACAATTAAAAAATGATAAAAAACCATTATAATTCCTCATGAAATCCTTTTATTAACTTTATGAGGCCTCCTAAGGTTGTATTTCACTCCATGTGCTTACTCTAACTCATGTTAGTTGTTAGTAGCTCTCATGACACTTGCCTTCCTTTCCAGGCTCCAATTCTTTCCCCAATTATAATGGATGCCTATAAATCCCAAATTCGACCTCTTGGTGTCTATTTTTATCCCTTTCATTTATATTTGTCGCATGTATGCAATAATGTCTGAATGTTTCATAGTTGTCATAGAATCTTTCATCATTTGTTGTCATAGAGTGCATGCGATCTCCTTCCAAGTGGCACACATTGTCTTCTAGTATCTTCCTCTCCCATGGGAGTTACTCTCCTTTACCAATTAGAATTACTTGGACCATTATATGCTATTTTAAACCACATCACCCTCCAATAACATTACATTACCCAATTGTTCGAATTTGGATGAAGATCATGCCAAGTGTGTGGACAATCTAGTCATCCAAAAGCTCCACAAGCTTCCAAGTGTCTTCATGAACCCATGCCACCTTATTTTATTACCATTTATCATTTATGTGACCCATTTAAATGTGAATATGGTAAACTAAATTCATTTTGGGCCCCATATCCCCTTATTACAAAATTTATGTCTCCATCTCAACCTAGGGAACTAGTAGGTTCCTGGAACATTAGTTGTAAGTAGTCTTATTTGTAAATTATTTAATTTGGGACATGACAACTATTCAATTTGAGGAAAATTTGAATACTATGAATAAGTTAAATGTTAAAAGCTCATTTTCTAATAGGGTTAAGGATGAGCAATATGTAGTTGAGAGAGTGTTAGAAGAGATTTATTATGAGAGTGAGACTGGGTTCATTATTGTGGAACAAATAGATAAAAATAATGAGATGGAAAAGAAAAAGAGAAGTAATATAAATGAAAAAGAATCTTTGTGGCGGCTAAAAAGTAGATCATTATGGTTGGAACACGATGCTGAAACTACTAAGTTTTTCCATCATTATGCCAACCATAGAAGGAGTGTGAAGGATATTCAGAAGGCGAAAAACTAAGAGGGAGAAGAAGTATCTAGTTTAGAGGGAGTGTTAGAAGTAGGGATGAACTATTTAAAGGAAATTTTCAAAGAGGAGACTCATGTCTCTATTGATGAAGTAGTAAATTTAGTTACTATGTTTTGAAGGTTTGTATGAAAAGTAGAAAATGAATATGTAGGAGTAGTGGTAACAAAGGAGGAGCTAATATCTATCGTACAATCGTTCAAGAAGGATAAAAGTCTAGGCCCATACACCTAAACATGGAATTATTTAATTCTTTGTTTGAAATAATTGGAGATATCCTGTTGGGGGTAGTTATGGAGTATTCGATAGAGGGTAAAGTTTTGGATGCATTGAACTCTTCCTTTTTAGAAATGATACCTAAAAAGGAGAACTCAAGTGCATTTGAGGATTACAAACCTTTCTTTATTTACAACAACATTTATAAGATAATATCTAAAACAATTGTTAGATCAGTGAAGAAGGTGCTATCTAATTATATTTCTCATGAGAATTTCATATTTCTATAAGGAATACATATCCATGAGGTAGTGGGGGTTTCCCAAGGAAGTTTAAATTCCATAAAATTGAACAAACAAAAATCCATGGTGCTTAAGGTAGACCTACCAAAGCCTTATGATAGGGTTAATTGCCTTTATATCAAACTTTTGATGCTTCATGTAGGGTTCAACTTATAAGTGGTCAATTTGGTAATGGCTTGTATCAAAATGGTTTCCTTTGTGATTGTTCAATTTCTAAAATATTTAAAAATTACAATTGAAACCTATGAATTATGTTTCCAACGTGCACCCTCACCCCTCGCCACCTTAATTTGAAGGGGTTTTTGTGAATCCAAGCATCTTTATGAACTTTTCAAGATTTTCTCTTCCAAGCGCTTTGGTGAAGATGTTTGCAATTTTCTCTTTTGTGGAAGATTGTATCCAATGAATTGTCTTGGTCTCTACATGATATTGAATCAAATAGTCTTTGTGTTGATGTGCTTAGTTCAATCATGGAAGCTAAGATTCTTGAACAACTTGATTGAATAAGTACTTCTATTAGTAGAGGAGTGGGATTCACATGTTTCTCCTCTAAATCTTCAATTATTTTCCTAAGTCACTCATTCTTCTTTGTTGCTTCTATCACAAACACATTTTCTTCCTTTGTTATGGATTCTATTGGAATAGATTGTTTGTGTGATCTCTAGGAGAAAATTGTTGATCAATACTCATGAGGTAGCATGACGTAGAAACTCCAATCTCTTTGTTTCCATAAAATTTTTAATCATAATATCCAATTAGTTTGAATTAATCTACCTTAGAATATTTGAGTCTATAATTTTGAGTCCCCTTCAAGTATTTCATAACTCTTTTTGCAACAGACTAATTCCCTTCACATGGTTTTTGTATGAAACTATAAAGGATCCCAACAACGAATTAAATATCTAGTCTTGTGGTGGTAAGGTAGATAATACTCCCCACAAGTTGTATGTACTTGGTTGCATACTCAAATCCATTCCCTTCTTTTGATGCGAGATTCAAGTTCTATTCCATTGGAGTAGAGAGAGGGTTACACTTTGTCATGCTAAACTTGTTCAACTATTCTCCAATGTACTTATTTTGGGAGATGAATATGTATTTTGGATTCAGGGTCACTTCAATTCCCAAGTAGTAGTGAAAATGTCCCAAATCTGTCATCTCATATCCTTTCTTCAATTCTTTCTTTATGGATGCAATGCAACTTTCATTGTTCCCTTTAATTAATAGATCATGTATATGCACCACAAGATATACCACACGTCTTACAATTTTATTTACAAACAATGTTGCATCATCAAGGTTAAAGTGTTTGAAATTTAATTTCAGAATGTGCTCAGTAGATTTTCATAGCATGCATGAGGTGCTTGTTTCAAGCCATATAATGAATTAATGAATTTGCATACTTTATCTTCTTAACCCTTCATAGCAAATCCACCTTGTTGATAAATGAAGAAATTCTCTTCCAAGTATCGATTCAATAAAGTAGTCTTCACATCCAATTGATGAACTTTCCACCCATTCTATGTAGCCAAAGGCAATAGAGTGGAAATGGTAGCCCATTTTGTCATGGGAGAGAAAGTATCCTTATAGTCAATGCCTTCTTTTGATGCAAAACCTTTTTTCAAAAGCCTTTCCTTATGCTTATCAAGTGAGCCATTTGATTTGTGCTTATTCTTGTAAAACTACTTGTAGCCAATTGTTTTTGTTCCAAATGGAGGGTCCACCGACTTGCACCTCCTATTCATTCTACATGGATTATTTCCACTCACCATGAGCAACAAATTATTCAAAGGAAGTTTCTTCAAGGTTAGTGGATAAATTCAATTTACAATCATATGAAATATCCATATCTTCTACATCACCCAAATTTGAATTATCTACAATTGCTTCATTTCGTGCCTTGGCGAACTTCTAGCTCTTGTCTTTTTGACTTTATCAGGATGAACACTTTCAAGTGTTTTTGTGACCCACTTTGGAATTTTTCATGAAGGTCCAAGTTGCTTAGTTGGTGGTGCTTTATTTTCTTCAAGATTTAGTCTTCCAATCCTCTTAATCACAACATCCAATTGAATCTCATGTTCTAGTGAAGTGGAAGGAACTTATTCATGATGGGATGATGGTGCTACAAAAGGAGATTCTAAAGAAAAATATTATACAACTTGACCAAACCTCTCGAGAATTCTTGTTTTTTTATAAGTTGCATTTAGTGCTATTTTTAGGGCTAAAATTATGACTATTTGGAAACCTTGGCCGGTGTCGATGCAATCAAAATTCTAAATTAACCCCCAAATTAAAAAGTGGTGCTATCTATAGCACCTTTTTTTCCATAGCTAAAATTACATTTTTTTGTAGATCATGACAAATGTCTACGTAATCAAAACTCAAAATCAACCCTCGAATCGAAAAGTGTTTCCAGGGTGGCACCCATTTCTTCCATCGGGTTACAATTGCATTCATTTCGATACCATGCATGACATATGAAAAATATTTATTTATTTTTTCTTCTTTTAAATAACTTAAAAAAGGGAGAGATAACCAATTCTCATTCAAAAAATAAATAAAAAATTGGATGAATTTGAAAAAATATTAAAAAAAAAGACTTAAAAAAATTAAAACGTTCAAATTTAATTAAATAAATTTGAAATTGGAAAAATTAAAAGTATTTTAAAAAAAGAAAAAAAAATATTAATAAAAAATTTACAAAAATACAAAATTAAAAAAAATTTAAAAGCAATTAAAAAAAATTGAAAAAAAAAAACATTTGAAAAAAATAAAATAAAAAACAATTAAAAATATTACCTTCCCCTCCTTTTCCCTTTGGCCTCCCCACTCTCCCAACATGTTCCCCATGGAGGGGAGGAGGGGCAATGTGAGAAGGGGGTCTCATAGGGGAGGGAAGGGAAGGGGATGGGGAAGGTCGTGGAGGGAGGGTAGATCGTGGAGGGAGGCCATGGGAGGAGGTCTTGGAGGGAGGTCATGGAGGGAGGCCCTGGGAGGAGGGAGGGGATGGTAATTTTTTAACTCTCTCTCTCTCTCTCTCTCTATATATATATATATATATCTGGAATGTGGGTGAACACATGAAACAAATTCCAAATGCAAGAGCTAATGTGGAGGAGGTGGTGAAGAAGACATACCAATTGATGGAGCCTGAGATAGTGAGAAGGGGGAGCATTAATAACCAGTGTGGGAAGAGATTGTGTTGAAGATGCGTGGAATGATGGATGTGTGCGTTTTGAATGTAAAACATGACAAGTAAGAGATGACAAAGGAGGAAGCATACAAATGGAGATACATTTCCATGGTAATCCAAAATGGGGGTACAAGACACTTGTGAGATGGGATAAGAGAAAGAAGGTTTGCGGGGAGGATAATGAGATCTCTAGAGATATGGTAGTTAATGGTGGTTTGAATGTCTGAATTAATATTGGGATGGAAGATAAGAGGAATACGATAGAGACAAGGATTTATAGGGACCATGACCCAACTGTTTCTCTGCAAGTTGTGGATACATACAAGATCTAGATTTGGGAAATTACTAAGAAAATGATGTATTATGGAACTATAGGGATATTTATGATGGATCCACACTAGAGAATGTGAAGCTAACAGGGTGGTCAGAGTCAAGGGGAGAGAATATCAGTGGAGAAGGATCCTAGGAAAGGGATCATGTAACGAATCCCCCAACACATTGACGATACCATATCGAAGATGGAGGATGAGGAAATGGAGTTCCAAATCGAAAAAAGGGCTCTGATGCAATATTGGATCCATATTGGGTGCTTCAGAAAATCTTGGCGAGAATTATAATGAAGTGAGAAATATTTGGGGACTTGGTTGATCAGATTGTGCATAGTGTGAGGGAAGATATGCTCAATAATTTAGTGAACTTGGAAGCGGTTCAGGACTTTCCTGCCCCATCATTCAAGTGCAAAGTCGATCCTTATAAAAATTTGGATCTTGGTGCTGATAGTGCGATCCCGACATGAAAGGAAGATGACTCGAGCCTTTAAATGCGTTAGGACAAGACCATTTGGTTGATTAGTACAGTGTTTATGTCTTTTTATTTGTTTCATTTGTATGGTGTTTCTAGTTCATGTAAGAATTCTTATTTCTCGTGACATGGGAGAAAGGATGGATAGTAGTAGGGAAGTTGGGAGGAAGTGCGATGTTAGTTTTTTTTCTTCTGAAAATTATGTTTTGTATAAGCTTTAAAAGGATAGGAGGGATATGGGTTGATAATCATAGAAGGATTTGCAAGAATGGGAGGATGACCTATTCTCTCCCCACTTGGAACATTATATTGTAATTTTTTTTACTTTGTTATTTTTGTACAGTAATAAAAGGTTTCTCAAGCTTACTCACATTTTTTTTTAATTTGTAAATATTTATGTATTTTTTTTAAATTTTATTTAAAAAATTCACACATTTTTTTAAATTCATTTTAAATGTGTTTTTATTTTTATTTTTTAGAGGAAATGATATATTTTAAATTAAAATATCTCTCTCTCTCTCTCTCGTTTTAAATTATTTAAAAGAAGACTTTTTTTTTCCTTATGCCATGCATGGTTTTGATATGAATGAAATTGTAACTTGATGTAAAAAAGGGGTGTCACTAGTAGCACCACTTTTCGATTCAGGGCTTGATTCAGGGGTTTGATTGCACCGAAACAAGCTGAGATTTCTAAAACAACATAATTTTATCCCCAAAAAGGGTGCAATAGAACCAATTTTTTATTCGAGGGTTGATTTAGGGTTTTTATTGCATTGATACTAGCCATATTTTCCAAGAAGTCATAAATTTAGCCCCCCAAAAAATGGTACTACTGGTAGCACCACTTTTCGATTCAAGGGTTGTTTTTTATGCAAAAATATGAGTTTTTAAGGCAAGAGTTCATGTTTTGGGTATAAAAATATCCTCAAGTTGTATAATGTGTTAAGATTGATCCAAGACATGATCCCCCCTTTAATATGTGGAATCTCATTGTCAATTTCATGTCTTTATATGGGTAAATTTTTTAAGATGATTAAGCTACCTCTCAATAGACTTGTCTTTTTTATTCATTTTAAGAAAAATGACTTCTCTGAAAAGTATAAACCTTTTGTTTACCTCATCATAAAGACAATATGCCTTGGTGGTGTTTGAGTACCCTAAGAAGATGCACTTTTGACTCCTTGCAGCGAGCTCATTTTTTTTTGTTCCTTTGGAATTAAGGCATAACAAGTGGAATCAAAGACCCTGAGATGCCTCATCAAAGGAATGTGTCCATATCATATTTCATATAAAGTCTTGTTGGAAAGAGAACGCGTTAGAATTTTTTTTCTCAAATAAAGTGCACATAAAATTACATCACCCCAAAACATCATTTTCACATTCTTGAAAAACAACATTGAGCGTACCATATTCAATAGTGTCATGTATGTTCTTTCTACTACACCATTCTACTGAGGATTATATGGAACAATTTTTTGATGCATAGCCCATGTTGACGAAGATAGTTTTCAAAATTATTAGAGGTATGTTATTTTTCATTATTGGTACGAAGAGTGAAAATGTGATATTGTGCTTCATTTTCAATCCATACTTGAACTTTTTGAAATGTTTCATATGCCTCAGATTTTTGCCTTAGTAAATAGGTCCAACAAATCTTGGTGTAATCATCAATAAAATTCATGAGATATATATTACCATTTGTAGAAGCAACAATCATGGGGCCACACAAGTCAAAGTGTATCAACTCTAATTTTCTTCATACTCTGGAATTGGACTCGTGGAAATGTTGCTTGTTGTTTGCCAAGAATAAATGCATCACACTATTTATGTTTCTTTGCAATAGTGGGAAAACCACAAACACAATTCTTCTTCAACAAACAAAGACTTCATAATTGATTTTCCCATATCTAACATGACACCAAAAACTATAATATAATTTTCCTTCATCATGCCAAGAGAGGTGTTAGCACTATTTTTGGATAAGTAGTTGGAAGGGGTCAGACCAGAGGAGATACACAGTAAGGTTTAAAAATTTGTATCATATGACCTAAAGGGTATCCAGAGGGGGTTTAAAACTGTTCGAAGAACTTATTTCTAAGTTTAAAGTTCATATATGTGAAGAAAATATTAAGCCTAACCTTGTAAATAAGCTTATATGAGAAATTACATATCACAACAAGATTGAATGGTGAAGATTTGAAACAAAGGAGATCAACGGTTGTAGATCAATCCACATAGGTAAGTTACAAGGCATGAATAAGTTTGATTACCTATGAAATGGGTTAACATGCAACTAAAATCTACTGTCAGATAGAGGGAGGAATATCTACGACCAATAAGATTTACGATGATTAAACATGCATGGAAGAATGAAATTTTCATTCACAGGGGCTTCACTTGTTGACCAATATTCTATCACATTAGTTCATATTGTGGGTTTTAAAATTATAAAAAATCGAACCAATATATTGCAGGTATTGGGGGGATGAGNAAGAGGTTCACCAAGTGAAGTCCCCGTGTTTTCATTTCAGTGGGATCAGGTAGATCCCTCATATTTAAATGGTTGAGATTGGGGAAGAGAAGCGATCAAAGGTGGATATGAATTTCACTGGAATAACATGCACGGAGAAAGTAATGCCAAGGATCAACAAAATTTGGTAGGACCATCATTGATCAACGATGGATATTCAAAGGTGATTTAGGTCAATGGTTCAAATGAATTCCACTATGTGAACAAGCGTGGGGAAAATTAAGTTTAAAATCAACAGAATAGAGTAGAGGCCTCATGTTTTGACGGTCTAGATGAAGACTTGATCTAGATCAACGGTCAACATTTATTTCTCCGGTGAAAGATGCATAGGTGAATAAAACTTTGAAACTCAATGGAATGTGGTAGGGAACACATATATAATGGTCAAGATGAGAGCATGATTGAGATCAAGGGCTTGTATTTTTTTTGTTGGTAGAAGATGCATGAGAAAAGAAGACTTGTGAACTTTTGGAATAGGTTAAAGGGCATATACAATTCAAGACGCATATTTGACAAAGAATAGATCTACGGTCTGAAATTGTTCCACTAATAAGACGCGCACCAGAGAAATCAAGAGGAAAATCAATGAAATCGGTTAAACTGGAGCAGAAATGAGTAGTTGAGATCAACCAGGTTTAAGATCTATGATGGATAATCTTTCCACAAGAAGGAGATGCACACTTCTTAGAAAGTTAAATCTGAGCAAAAAGATAAAAAGGGAATTGATCAATGATGCATATTTGTGTAGGGAAAAGATCAATGGTTGAAAATTTATCCACTCAGATAAGTTAGGGTCCCTTTATGATTTGAATAGGTGAGTTAAAGGGAGAAAATTATCGATGGTGAGGATGAATCAAATGATGTATTTGTGGTTATGGTTAGTTCCACAATTGAAAGCTACAAGAAGGATAAAGATGACAACATAGCAGGAAACAAGGATAGATGGTTTAAATGAGAATCAAAATCAACGGCTCAGGATAAAAGGCACAAGATGGACGAAAGAGAGAAGGTTTGGTTGAATAAGTTGCTTGGAAAATAAGGAGAATAAAATAATATAAAAATGAAGTCATGTGTGCACACTTACTAGAATTTTCATACAGAGACCACGTGGAGTTGCGAGTGTTGGAAAAATAAATGGCCAGCTTGGACCTACCATCTATGGATAAGTGGAAATCGGTTGAGAAATATGGAAGATCTAAATATACACTACATGCATGAAGATCATTGAATATTAATGAATATTATTTCTGAATATTAGTTAACTAGGGGTTTAGTTTTTTTTCAAAAAACAGTTATTAGTTAATAAATGTAGATGACATATGTAAAGGCAGTTATCGCTTATTTTTAGAAGTTTGTTATCCAACTCATGGAGTGATTTGTATAAGAACTATTTTTTTTTTATGAAAAAAGGGTTGGAACCTGTGAGAATTCATTGTTGTATCTAATATCCATATTTTAATAAAATCATAGAGCCGAAGCTAGCATTTTGTAGAGATTCATGTGTTTTCTATGTTGTAGTATGTACTTTGCTTTCTCATGTCAATGTGCTTCCTGTTACTTAATTCCACAATGTTTTCCCTCTCATGTTTGAAATGAGTTTTTTAATAGCACATAATTCATAATCATATGCTCTATCTATTGATTTCAAGCATTTACAAACTTGTTCTACTAAATTTAATGTTGGATTCATCCTTGTTAGATTCCCACGTTGATGGATTGTTCTTCTTCTATAATCACCATACCAAAGCATTGTGGCTGTAACTGGATTGCTATCTTTCCTTTGTAAAATTTTCCATGAAATTAGCACTGTGATTGTTATAATAATTTTTTACTCCATTTCCTAATATGTACTTTCCTTGTTTCAACCAACTATAATTTTAAATTTTATTTCTTGTTCATATATTTGGCCTTGTGAAAACAAGTATCTGAGAGATGCCTCTCTGGAGAGAAAGAAGTCAACTTTCTTTCCTAAATATTGGTTTTGTGGTTACCTTGAGATTTACCTTTTTACAACCAAAGGTACATTTTGAGTGCTAATAAGAGGCAAGCATAATTTTGAGTTCTTGTAGATGTTCCTTTCAAGTTCAACAATTTCTCATCTTCATACTCAATCATGATGACTTGGTTGTCCGCTCCTTATCTCAAACATCCCATAGAATATGTGGATGGAATGACCTTGATGGAAAATGCACATAAGGGACAACACGTTTCTCTACAAATCTAGAAGATAGAGAACATTATGCAACAAAATTCAGGGAACCCAGATAGTTTGATCCTAATGGTGCTAATTCCCTTGGGTTTGAGGTTGGAATTATATACAAAAATAGACTATACCATCTACAGTATCATTCAATTCTTCAAAGAAACATTTTCTAAATGGTATGTGGCAGGTTGCACCAATGTCAAACACCCAAGTATCTCTCCAAGATGCAAATAAAGTGTTGAACAATCACTTATACCAACATTACAATGTATGGCAATAAATTGAACAGATTGAGGAGCTTTACTAAGCTCATGAGTTTTACCTTTTTATTATTTCTTCTTGTTACGTTTCTATTTAAATGTCTCCCATGGAACCCAACAATGTTTTGCATCATGTCCATTCTTGCCACAATAACCATATTGAAGATTATGTCTCTTGTTGTGATTGTTTCTATCCCCGAGCCTCTAAAATTCTTTCTTCCACATCCTATTTTATTAGTTTCTCCTTTAGAATAATAATTTGATTGATTATTTCATTCTTGGGAAAGGTATAATGCCTCTCTAGTGGGATGAACTATATTCTTTCCAAAGGATTTCTCTTTTTCTACAATATTCTCCACCGTGTCATAAGTGAAGTCTTTCAAGTCACCACTAGCACATAATGATTCAAGATAGTGTGAGTAGGTCAGGTAGAGGAAATTGATGAAGGTTGTGACAGAAAGGCATGTCTTCACTCCAATAACATCAATGTCATTCTTTATTTCTCTAATTTAATATGTTCTAGCCATGTGATCATTATCCTTCAACTCTAGGTTGAAGAGCCTCAATAATAACTGATTTAGATCCAATTCTAAATTTGAGTCATAAAAATCCTTTAAATTCTTCAATGAACCATAAGAAATTTTAGTAGGTTGTTGACTCACCTCTTCATTGACTAAAGAAACTATCAATGTGTATCCCTTCTTGTCTATGCTCTTCCATATTACAAGTTCTTTGTCTACAATATGTTTTGTAGTAACTTTAGGTGTGGCATCATCTGCTCCTTTAACAATTTCTCCTTCGCAAATGCAATACCATAGATCGTTAAAGATGAGAGTATGATTTATCTTCCTTGGACACTCTAGGTAGTTGTACTTTCCAGTGAGAACCACTCCGATGATGGAAGCCAAAGAATGCATCTTTGACAATACAAGTTTCTGCAATGAAAAACACAAACTTTGTAGTAGCTACTGTTATACAACTTAAACAATTCAAGGTGAATGTCTAAGTTTCTACAATTAGCTTACAATATAATGCTTTCTTAGTAGTGATAATTTATACAACAATTTGAAAAAATTCTGCAAGCTATAATATAGTGAACCCAATCTTTGTAACTCAATGTAGTCATATGCAATAAGTTTTACTATCTCACAGTGTTACCAAAAATATTTAGGAAAACTAAAATAAGGACGTGAATGAGATTTCAATAATCATGATCTAGCCACTAGATACTCAATTGGTTACGCAAAGAACCATAAATAACCATGAGAGAACCATAAATAAAAATAAAATTGGAAATGATAACCCTAAATTTTCGAGAAGATGACCAAAAATAGCCCTTCTATCGCCATGCTAGATAATTTTCGTACTAACTTATTCATATAACCAAACAAGCACAAGTGACACTTAATGTTGTCTACTTGGTCTCACTGCTTCAACTCATTAATTGAGCATGATATTTTCCCACTAAAAGAGAAGTCTCCCTCGGTTCCCCAAGACACGTCTCACGCAAGGTGGATCTTAGTCCAAGGGCGTCGATGAAGATATCAGAAAACAAATTATTGTTGTACATGGTGGAATATAACTTTGAGCTCTCTATTATGGTTCTCCCTTTCTTCAACTTATTTCTCACGATGGGATCTGTCATCTTTTTCCTTGTGATTATTTATGTAGTGAGGGGTAAAAATGGTGTGCGGGTGTTGGATACAAATTTGGGATGAGATTGGATCCTTTCCAAAGTGAAACAAACAAGGGGTTTCTAGAAAGGAGTCATTAGCATATGAGATATTCATGCGTCCATACAAAGGGAGGAGAAAGCATGTAGGCACACAAAGGGAGGACATCACATGGATTAGGGTTTCATGATACCATGAGTACTTTAAAAATCGATATCATGATAAGAAGAGGTGTCTTGTGCACCCATAACTCTAAGGTTTATTAGAAATGATAAAATTTTAGAGATATACAAGAGATGAAGAGAATAATTGAGGTAATGGAGTGAAGGAAAACACATGTGTAAGAGAAATTGACAAGTATGAGTGCCAAAGAAGGAAGAAAATATGAGAAAATTTGAGGAGGCGGTACCATAGAAGGAATATGTTAGATTGAAAAGGTTGTAGACTAGAGAAAAAACACGGAGTTATAAGAAAAAGTCTAGGGATTTGAGATTGCTGTCAGGATTAGAGGAATAGCTCCAATGGTGAATTATTTGCATTGAGTGAGAATCATTGATTTATACAAGATGTAGTGACTTTGGCCTTTTGGTTCAAAAGGTGACTGTTCAATTTTTAAAATAATTAGAAATTACAAATGAAATCTATAGACACCCTATAGATTAGGTTTCTAACAACACTATTGACTAATGGAACGAGTTCTAGATTCTTTAGAACTTGTACACGTA
Organism: Pseudotsuga menziesii; assembly: GCA_001517045.1. Taxonomy (NCBI): domain Eukaryota; kingdom Viridiplantae; phylum Streptophyta; class Pinopsida; order Pinales; family Pinaceae; genus Pseudotsuga; species Pseudotsuga menziesii. The sequence goes on from LPNX010376268.1 coordinate 307,827, forward strand.
TGAGATATGGGTGTCCCATGTCTCCTTTGGTTTTTATGTTGGTTTCCAAGGGGCTGAGTAGATATCTTAATGAGGCTAAAATAATTGGATATTTTAAGAGCATTAAAATGAGGAATGCTTTATTCATATGTCATATTTTATTTGTCGATGATAAATTTCCTTTATGTGATGGGTCATTAAGGTATTGTTTAAAGCTAAAAGAGATTCTTGTTCAATATTGTTTGGATACATGCATGTAGATGAATGAGAGGGAATACTAAATGATATTCACAATTTTGATAGGGGAAGAAGGAACCTATTATCTCAAATGTTCTATTATACACCAATTGAGTTGCAAGTAGGGATTAAATATATGGGGAAGGGTTTATGGTAGTCTTTCATGATTAGAAAGTACATAGATCCCCTTTAGGTGGAGGATTCGATTAGGTCTACCAAGAAATCCTTAAAGAATTATTTTCTTGTGTGGAAACCTGTGGCACTTACTTTTTCTATTGTAGGGAGATGGTTGGCTTGGAAGGTGGGATATGGGTCTAAAATTAAGATGGGGGAAGATCCTTGGATTAGAAGTTCTAAATACAAGTTATGCGGGACATAATTTGTAAACTTGTTAAGATCAAAAGGGTTGTATTATCTTGGTCATGTGGTAGTGGAAGGGCCTCTATTTTTGAGGGGATAGAATGGTTGAGCGCGATGGATTTAGGCCGAAGGGTGAACACATCCTAAGCTAGAATGGTTACATGGATTGTCTCCAAGATAGCCATTTTAGAAGAAAAAAATTGGATGATGTTTTATTATTGGATAAAAATAAAATAGGGGGGAACTATTCTCCTAAACTTGGATATTTGGCCATCAAGGAAGGAGAGGATGTGCATGAGATGTGTTGGTGGTTTGATACTATCTAGAGATTTAAGTGCTCATTGAAAAACAAGCTCTTCCTTTGGATGATGCTCAATAATAGGGTACCCACTTGGGATATTTTGTAGAAGAGGAGTTGGAAGGGACCTGACATATGTCCCATTTGTAAAGTCTAGTTTGAATCTTCTGGTCATTTATTTATTAATTTATTCCTTCATAACAATTGTTTGGGAAAAAAATTGTAAATATCTATTAGTATACAAGGATTATGGGTAGGGGGCTCTATTAATGATTATTCAATGACTTGGTGTGATAACCAAAATATATAGAAGTATCATGAGTTCCCCATATGGGGTGTGTGGCTATTTAGGAATGAATAATTATTTGAAAGAAATATAAAACATCCAGAGATAGTAGCAGCTCAAAGCATGGGCATTCTAGCTTTATTCAAAAAATAGAGGGACAGGAAAGGGAAGAGAGTGGTGGTCGCTAAATTGGTGGATAAATATGAACCATAGGATTATTTTGATGGAGGAAGAGTAGTGGGAGGCAAGTGGCATTCTTTTTTTTTTTTCACTCAGTTTATAAAGTTTAGAAATGGGATAGGTAGAAGCTCAAATAAAATATTGAAGCTAATGGATTTAAACCTAGTTATGGCTTTTGTTGTTGATAAAGGAGTACAAATATGTGTATAATGGGAGTTCAATGCTTGTCATAAACTAGATGAATGGAGGGGCTCAAATTAAAAATATATTGCTCAGGCCATCGTCCAAGGAGATAATGCTAAAGACAAAAAGAAATAAAAATCCATTTTTCTCATGTGTAAAGAGAAAGGAATTCTAAGGTAGACAAATTATTAAAATTTGGATTGGGAATGGATCTTGGTAAATGGTAGCCATGGGAGAATTTTGAGGGATAATGCACAAAATATGTAACTCTTTCTTTTCTCTAGCTGTCAAAATAGGTTGAGAAATGCTCTCTTGATATGATTATATTTATCATATGACGCAGAGGTTTAGATGGATAGGATATATAATTTTATTATGCATAGAATCTAATAACATCTCTATGGATTGGGATACAAATTTTTGTAGCCGAGTACACTATATTTTGTGAGCATGATATAGTTGCTTTTGTTGTAGAACAACTTATGGAAGAATTTGTTAATTATGTTTTTTTGCATTTTGTGGATATGAGGACATAAATGTTCACCAGAGTGAAAAATCTAGCTCCTATTGCAGAAAGGGGAGATAACTTTGGAAGCATTTTTGTTATTTTATGGAGACACTACTTTGAAATGATTTGAGAATTTTTGTTTGTTTCTTAGAAATGGTCATTACTCAGGGCCAATGTATTTCAACCATTGGATACATAAATGCAACCCAGGGGCATCTAATCCGTCAAAATCACATGCAGATCGTACCCGTCCTGGGCCACAACAACCCTTAACATGGTCGTATTTTTGGGTGTCTCCTCCCATCTAACTCACCCCTAAGGGGATTGAACTCAGGTCGCCTTGCCGACGAGACCCATACTTTAACCAAATGAGCTAGCAAGATTTGCCAAAATGATCTGAGCAGTATATAGAATATGATTTCAATATTATGAATGAAATAACACTTTTTTTGGTGAAAAAAAGTATATTATGACTTAGTTATGTTTTTTTTACTTTTTGTGTAAAGCATATTTATCATACATTAATACGTGGAAATGATTTTCTTAGGAGTAACCATACATTATGAGAACTCCTATGAAATAATTTCATTAGTTACTCATAATATCATATTGTGATATTTTGTATATCTCTCTCATGTGTTTTTATAGCTTTTGCAATATGGTATCATAGTAGGAAATAATTGATAGAAATACTATTTTGTCACAAAATGTCATTAAGGAGTTGATGCAACAAACCAAGATTACATTTTCAAGATTCAAAGGGGTAGATATAAACAATGGGGTTTATAGAAGTTAATTTATGTTTATACATTTATATTTCAATATAAATTCTATTATAGATTTCAGTTTTTAGATCAAGAAAAAGAGTATTTGTCTATATTCCCATGGTTGAGGTTTCTCAACGATTTTCCAACACTTTAATTTGTGTTCAACAACATAAATTTCAACAATATTTATCAATAAATTTCAATATGATGATCTAGGGTTTCATCATTTAATAATCTAGCTCATTGTTTTACAATCTGGACAAGTTGCAAGAATATGGGTCACACAACATGTGCTCTCAACTTTGGCATAGGAGATGTAGCCATTGTTGAAGAGCCATTTGATACTAACGGTGATTATGTCCTTATTGAAAAAGAATATATTTCCATATTTTGAGAATCCCACACCTTGAAGACAGGAAGGGATCTAATTTAGATAAAGCTCATGTTGGATAACTACTCAAATAGTTTGAGAGTTTGTGAATCTTGGTAATTATACCCTTATGAGGGTCATAAGACAATTTGATGGATCAATGTGGATGTAGCTTAACATGGATGGTTTTTCAATAATTTGGGAGATTGGTAATTCGATAATTTGGGCCCGGTGGAATCTAGGTACTTGAGAATTCGACTTGGAAGCTACACTTTACAAGAGTTAGGAGGTAGCTTGATGGAGCTCTACCTTGTTTAGGAAATGTTTTCAAAGAGGAAGCTTCGGAAAAATGTTTGGTTCTAATTGCTTATTACATTTTCTTATCAATTAAGGTGTGTTTTCTTTTAGTTAGTTTGCGTTCCAATACTGTAAGCCTTATGAGGAGGCGTTAAGATACAAGGCATACATGTTGTAATGAAAATCACTTTACGACTTATTTCCATTTTTGTACGTTTTGTGTAAAGAAACTATATCCAACATTTGTAAGTAGAAATGATTTGCTCCATGAGCTACCTAATATAAGGAGGTGAGCTCTTTTGTAATAATTGCACTAGTTACTCATAATAATATATTGTGTTATTGTGTGTATCTCTCTCATGTTTTTCTAGCTTGAGTTCACTTATAACACACATACCCATAAGTTATATATTCTTTTTCTCTAAATCAAAGTACAATGAGGCAATTTGATGATTTCTCTGTAAATATTAACCCTCTAATTATCTTTGGCTAACAAACCAAACTACCGAGCATTTGAAAACTATATAAAGCTAGAGTGAAAAACATGGAGTTCTAGTGTTACATCAAAATTTAGTATAGAAGAGAGTTACAAAGCAGTTTAAATGAGTTTATTGAGAATAAAAAGAATTAAATTTGTATAAGTTCACATCAATATTATATCAAAAATTAATATAACAAACAACTACCAAGGAATTTAATTAGTTTGTTAAGTATTATGAAGCACAAATGTGTATCAAAACTCATTCTAGGTTGAAGTATTCTAGGAGAGTGTTTCTAATTTAATAAAGGGAAAATAAATGTCATGTCCCATTTTGACCCCTATTGTATATATATTGTTGTATTGTATAAATGATGTAAATGCATTAGCATGGATTCCCGACGAGGATCTCAAGACCAAGGCCCCATTAGTAAATGGACTATTTTTGAAGGCAAGTAAACTAGGGTTGATATTCCATGTGCTAGTAAGCCATGGAGTATGTAAACACATGTAAATATTCACCATGCTAATAAAAATAACTAAGAGGTTGGTTATGGGGTCAACATGAATGAGGGTGGATATGTTACCCACTACAGAGATGTGAGCGGGTTATAGGATTGACCCTTTTGCTGTCAAATGCCACCTCACTGCTGTGTCTCATTGTATGAAACCTTATGCCATAAATGGCATGAGATATCTTCATTAAATTCTCTTTAATCGACATTTAACCATGTAGGAATGGGTGATTACATAGAAAATGTGTGTAAGGGAAAGTACCAAAAGTGGGTGTTGCCGATGGGTGGATAAGTCAACCCTATGCATGGGAATTTGATACAGGGAGGATTGCACAAGGAAAAGGTTTGTCCTCATTTATTTTTCATTCATTCTCCCTAGAAGAGAAGCATTGAGGAGAAGAACCCCATGCAAATTCCACCAAAAACCATATGCATGAGATGCTGCGAATTGGGGTAGTTCATGAAGGACGTCAAGGAAATATCTCTATTGGTTCAACATTTTGGACCTAGTATACCTGCCTAGGACAAAATTGAGGGAATGAAAACACCTGAGGGAATGGGAAGGTAGAGAAGGGAATTGAGGATAATTTTAAGAACACTCCCAAAATTTATATGTATAATAAATGGGTGAATATCCCTAATATAAAGGAAAATTTGAAGGTTATTTTATCAATAATATAATATGTATATATAATTTTTCAGCTAACCTTTCATTCTATTATAGAATCTTGTAAAATATTGGTGAATCTTTCACTAGATTATAGGATATTGTAAAATATTGGTGAATATTTCGTTGAATTATTAAATATTGTAAAAACTTGGTGAATCTTTCATCAAATTATAAAACCTTCTAACATATTGGTGGATATTTTCTAGGAAGACTCATCATTTGATTATTCAGATCACTAAGGTAGTGCAATAGAAGAGCATATACCATAGCGTGACTCTCTCGACTCCTAGAGCATCAAATGAGCAAATGCATGAATGAAGAGAGGGGGGATTTATTTATACATTTCATAAACAGTATTGGGTCAATCACATCTACAGGTTTTGGTGAAACAAAACTACACTAACTAGATTCAGGTCATGTGGAGACTCCACTTTTTATCTCATCCATTAATGGTCCAACGGACATGTGGGGACCCAAATATTGACATACTGACAAACTAATAGAATTAAACACTTTACAATGTGGAGTGATTATGGCACCCACCAACCATTATTACAATGTGGAGTATTATCGAGACCCACAATCTTAATATAGTGTAGATACAAATGCCACTTTTTCCCTTCTTTTGTTGACAATCAAAATATGAATTATGTCAATTGATTTAGAATTTTTAGTGTTTCTTAGAAACTTGCAATGATTATTATAAATAAGAACATACACTAACAAGAATCAAAAGCACATTAATCCATCAGCTCACATATAATTAGAACTACTATGTTAAAGACTACTTTTCTCAGATAAACTAAGGAGGTGTTTGTATACATGTCCTTGAAATTTTTAAAAGCACACAAAATGTTGTAAAATTGTTTTAGCACCCTAATTGAATGCAAAATACTAGATATCAAATGGCATAACATCTTAGATCAAACATGCTCTGTACACATTATATACAATCATGATGGAAATGGAGTATTGTGTTCCAACTAAATCACATATTCATCATATATAAATAGATCCATTTTTGGATGATGATAGCAATTACACATCAAAACAAATAACCAAAAAATATTTTACTTCTGAATGACCCTTACAAAAACAAAATATCGTAAAACAAGTACCAAACCCAACAAATTTAGGTAACAAATAAAATTGATGAACTTGGCAATACAAATTAAAAAATCTACCAGTCATGAACTTCTCAATACAAATAAAAGAATCTACTAGAACACTTTGGAAAACTCTACAAGAAGACATTGAAAATAATGACCATTCCACTTTATCCCTGCCATTATAATCAATGTGCATTCATTTATATTACAAACATCCCAAACACCAATAATAAAAAACATAAATATGAACATATACACTCTCATTAATGCCTTAGATACAATAATAATTCTAGAGCAAGATCCTATAAAATCACATTTTAAACAACCAGGTCAAATTTAGTTTGAATATATAAAAACCATGTGGCGTCTCTCCATCAAGAGAAACATCCTCTAACAACATATAAATGCCAATCAATAGTTTAAACATGAGAAGACATCAAATAAATCATATATTTTGAGCTCTATAACACTTTTACATAACCAATGCTTCTAGTATAGAATAAAACTGTAATAACACCGAATGAACCAATTGAATCAAAAGTTCCCTAGAATTCAACAAGCCTAAAAAAGAATCCATGATAAAAGGTAAATTTACAATATAATAATCTATTGTAACTATAGGTAAAAATCATAAAAAAACATTATAAAAAGCATACCACGTTAATTATTGGATAAAAAGTGTGATGCAAGTTTGTATTCTTTGATAAATTACATGTACGACATGCCCCTTCAAGACTTGAGCTTTCAGGAATCAAGATGTTATGTGAAGATTACAATGTCAAGAAAAATAAGAATGAAAAGTGGAATCACATCAACCAAAACCTTCACCCTGCTAGCACAATGTGATGTGGGTGAACCATGAATCATTGTAGCCTTTATGTAGAACAAAATATCCCTTGATTTCCCTCGAATATTGAAAATCGAGGGCTCAAAGAAGGTATCATATGAAATTGACTAAAAATATAGGCCAAGGAAACCATATGCCTACATTTCAAGGAAAATTGAGGGAGAAATAACCCTTGGGAGCCTCCATTACTAAAAAATAGGGGTGAATGAATGACCTCACTAGAATTTTTTTAGAAATTGGAGGGAGATTTTGTTAGGGCGAATTTTTTTTTTCCATTTTCCTCATCAATATATGGGAGGTTATTCATTTTGTATTTATTGTTTTCTAATAAATATTGGGTGAATATATTTTAGTTGAAAATCCTTTTCCATATAAGAAAATAGGCCACTAAATTTTTGTAAACCCCTTAATATATCCCATGGGCTATACATAGCCACTAAAATTATCCATGAAGGGAACCTTTCTCAGCTGTGCGTGGAGGAGAAGAAGGTTCCAAGACTATCTAAGGCCACTGAGTGCTGGTTTATCCTGAGGGTTGGTGTTCAATGATGTGAGTGAACCCGAGAGACTCCTTAGTGGATAACATAGCCTAGATCAAGAGTGGTATCTAAGTGCTGGAAGATTATAGGCCTAGCAGAGACCTACGATTGGGTGGATCGTTGCACCCACATAACCATTTGCTTGGACGTTATTCCATTAAAAAAGATAAGTGTTCTGTGTATGAATTCCTAGAATTGATTGTGTGATGAATGAGTTATTATTCATGGTTGAATTATATGGAATGATAGCTTGAATTGCTCATTAAGATGCTTGTTCATTGATTGAATGAGTCATGTATATTTATGGGATATTGTTTCATACCTATAATGAATAAGTTGGTTCATGTATGAGTCACTCATTAACATGCACGTGATGAGCATGTTAGTTATGTATGAAACCTGTGCTATAACTTAATCATATTTTTGACTGAGTATGTATAATGATAAATGCATGAGTTGGGTAACCTCTGTGAAGGTGTAAATAAATAATGATATTTGGGTTTATTTCACTCCTTCTTGATACTTGTCATTCCATTATATTTTCCTTGTGGTAATTTCAATGAATGTGAATAAGTATTAGAGGCATTCGCAATATGAATTTGTGTTGTTGGGATTGAATATCCCCATGCCATTAAATTGGGATATAGGGAATGAATGCATGTGCCTTATTATGCTTATGTGGCACCAATTGATTAAATGGTGCATTTAAACCCTTGCTGTGCATGATTGAAGGTTTATGCAAGTGTTCTTTACGTTTGATGAAGCCTTGATAGGAATATCGGAAGGGAATATTCATGACGTAATCATTTGTTTGATAGGATTCAAATATGGACATTTGAATCAGAATGTTAATGCTTGAATAACCTTGGTTGTGTGTTGATTGAGCTGAAGAATTAGTACTTAAATCATAAGAAATCCATTGAGTTCCATGGCCGGAATCGTAGTGCAGAATCTGTGGGAATAAAGTGGAAAATTAGTTAAGTGTTGGTTTGTGAAGAATGGAGCCATCTCAATCATCAATCATCATGCCATACTCAATCAGAGCCGTCGATTCAACACTGACATGATGACATTGAAGTGTCAATGTCAGGGTCAACATGTAGGATGGCGAAGTGTCTGTTATAATGATATGATGCTGACACGACGATGTCGGGTTGGAAGGTTGATCGAGGAAGGGTTCATGTGTCGATTCCGAATTTCGAAGTCGGACATACAAATGTTGGAGTGAAAGTGATCGGAGGTGTGATGGAGAGGTGAAGTTGGAGGTCCTGAATTCTGACTCTTGACGTTGTACGTGTCAGATTCAGGGTGTCGGGGGTGCTTTGGGTGAAAGTAGTTTACCATGTTGAATTTCGACTGCCAATGTCAAAAACATCGAAGTTTGAGAGTCATAAAGGTTGTGTGAGAGATATATTTTCCCATGTCAAATTTTGAATCCCAATTGTATGGACATCGAAATGATCGGATTCATAAGTGAAAAGTCAATATCAACATGTTAAGATTGGATCGACAAAGACAATGTCAAAAGTGGAAGATTGGATCATCGGGGGCATATTTGGGACATCGATATTCATTAAGGAGTTAATTACGGTCCCAATAATATTATATTAGAGCTATTAATCTCCGTGTGCATTGCTTAGGGAATTATGGCTTCGAAATTGAATGGACTGGGTAGAAATTGAGAGCTTGATATCATGGAATGTCCTTTCAATGACCATTTGGATAAAAGAACAATTTATTAGATAGTATCATAGGAAACAAAATTTTAAGTTTGATTATTCCAAGAAGTTTCTCGTCTCCTCAGAAAACACCAAAGGTGGCTAGGGATGCTACAATAAATATGAAAGAAAATATTGTGCATTATTCAAGAGGCTAAGCATGTGATGGAAGAGGGTGGACCCTTCTTTTTGATAATCGAATCACCAATGTAATTCACAGTGAGATACAATCCTTAACCACACATAAAAAACATATAAACATAGTACAAATTGCTATTAAACACTAGCAATATCATCATCACACACAAACAACAATTAACACATGGCACTGAGATTTAATGTGGAAATCTTGAATGGAAAACCACCTTTAATTATCGACTATTATTTCCCATTATTCAATTATGAAAACTTATCACAATGATAGGTGCTCAACCTTATTTTCTCGCTTAGTCTCTTAGTACAAAATTTGTTGCGCTACTAGGTCACAAGCCATGGTAGCCTTTACTTACAGTGTTTCACATCCATAGCACTCCTCACAACTTCACTTTTATCATATATTTATAACCTTCTTTTGTTTGTAATTGTTCTCATGGTCAGTTGGAATTTTATCTTCTTCAATTACCTTTTCAACTGCTCAATATCATGTAACTAAAATACCTAAATCTTTGCATTTCGACCTCATGGAATTCATATTCCTTTCTCTTTTCCTTTGTTTTATTTTCTCCCCTTTCTTCATTTTTTTGTTTTTCTTGCTATGTACAATTCATATTACACATAGGCCTCCATATAATTCAAGGGTTAAACATTCTTCTTAAAATGAACGTGAAGGTTCCACGTGGCATCCAATCTACCCTCTGTATTAGTACTATTGTGGAGGTGTTGATACACTCCTTTTTCACCATATTTTTCCATCTACTTTTGCTTGCTTTACATTACAAAAACTTAAATCCCAATCCTCCTTTTACATTTTCTCTAGATTCCGCAAAAAAGATATACAAAATATAACTATGCCAAACATATCACCTTGCATTACGATCCTCCTTCATAACCACATCACTAGATCCACATAACCTCTTCCACCAAAACCATATTTCCCAGTGCACATAACCTCTCCCTCTGTACTATCATTTCCTTTTACCTTCTCTTTAATACAAAATGTGGAGATGTTTCATTCTCCACATAGCTTCCTTTGTCCCACAATTTTTTATCTTCATATCCAGAGCTTTACATAGGTTTCTTCAATCTTAGAATTGAAAAGAAAAACTTATTGGAAGTTTGGTCCTCAAACATGTCTAGTATCCAATCACTACATACCACATGTCCAATGTTTCCACTTTCCATCTGCCACATTACCAATCAACCATCACATACCCAATAAATGAGCGCACCTTAAATGGGGTGATGAGTAATCATTCAAACATGGATTTGTATGTCTATGTTTACATGAAATATTTACTACATTATTTTATTAATCTCCTTGGAGGATTCAGCATTTGATTTCTCCACTACTCTCTCTTTCAAATATAAATAATTGCATGAGAACACATTGTTGTCATCATAATCTTGACATAATTATGATAAAAGTTGAAGTAAATTGTTGAATAGCATAATGTTATCTTTACTTTGCAATATCATATTATTATCTTCAAAGTAAATTATTATTCTATAAAAGACCAACTTTATGTATTTTTGAAAGCTTTTAAAATGGTTACTACCTGGTTACTACCTAATACTAGTAATAATACTCTGTAATAGAATAATAGACCAACTTGATGTATTTTTGAAAGCTTTTAAAATGGTTACTACCTATTACGAGTAATAATACTCTATAATAAAACATATTTTTGAAAGCTTTTAAAATGTTTAAAACCTAATACTAGTAATAATACTCTATAATAGAAAATTATTTTCTTTCCAACAGATTCTCAAATATATTCACACAAACATTTTATGCATTTAAAACATATAATTTTTATATAATTTGTTATTCGAAAATAAATTATTAATATTTATGTGTCATAAAGTACTGTACAGGTAAACAATTTATATGGAAACTTTGACAGAATAGTAGATCTCTTTCAATATTTAGATGTCATGTATCTACAATATGGAAAACTTTAGGGGCGGAATTTCACCAACTGGCTATTTTTGGTCTTTTTCAAAAAATAAATCCGTTATTTGATCATTTTTATTCTTTAACATCGTCTATATTTACATCAAATATGTTTTTTTATCATAATATTCGCCAAAAATTAAAAGTTTTAGTAATAAATTGTATGTTTCATATGTAATATTCGTCTACCTATCTATATATATGGTTTTTTCAATACAAAATAATCGCATATAATACTATACCTAAGTATACTATTATAATCCTTAAAAAAAACACTGCATAATAACTTGGATGAGATATATTAATCAATTAACCATCATATTGTGTTGCACAACTTAGCTAATCCCTTACTTTTATGCATCACCGCTTTTAAAAGATTTAAATTAATAACTATAGAATATCTAAACTCATCTAATCATGAACTGTATAATAGGTTTTTAATAAACTTGATATGATTTTGACAATTAGCTTTAACTGCAATTTTTAATTTCTAGTAACAAATATTATTTTTGTATCAAAAGGAGCTAGATGCTTTATAGCTCAGTATTGGGAGATGTTGTAAGGTAAAATAACGTTACCAAAAATAAAAAGTAACTAAAAAATTCATGTCGGCTCATAAAATAAAAAAATATGAAAATTAATTTAAAAAATCTATGTCGGCCTATAAAATAAAAAAATAAAAAATTAAACTTGAATCTATAAAGCAAAAGAGGGATCAAATTTCTTGAGGTGTTACAAAAATTTAAGATAAAAAACATATTTACACTACAAGAAATTGGATCCTTCTGGGTGCTTGATAAATCTGAGTTTAAGATGGATGTATGATAGTGTTAATACACAAACAAAAAAGTTTAACTCATGACATTTTAGATGTAATATCATCATGGATAGTTGTTCTTAGAGTCATACCTAGTTAAGCTGAGTTGTCTCTCCATGCACATGTGTTGTCTCTCCATGTGCATAATATGCATCGTATGTAAAATCTAAATTTTTAGAATAATGTATTTTTTTTGTGGATGCATTTTTAAAACATTGTTGACCTATAACTAGATATTATTATTGGATAATTATATTGATTTTTTTTAATAACTTTGTTTATAAAAATAAGTAAATATGTCATAATATTCTATAAAATTAGTTAATCTTTATCAAATAAAAAAAATAATTAATACATACATATGCTTTAGATTGAATATACAAGTAAAATAAATAAATGATAAATCAAAACAACATAACATATTATGAAATTTGTCCCATCAATGTGATTGTCACCATCAATATGTGATTGTCATTGTGAAAACATTAAAATGCAAATATATATAATAACTAGTCATAGCAAATATCACATAAGAAATGACAAATACTTTGATTGTCACTATCAATATGTGATTTTCATTTTCAAAACATTAAAATGCAAATATATATAATAACTAGTCATATCAAATATCACATAAGAAATGACAAATACTTTTATTTTAATTTAAGTTAAAAATGACATTGTAAATTTTGCCACATACCATTTAAATAAAATTACATCACATGTTCTTAATTTTGTTTTATGTGTTTTAAAAATAAAATTACACTTTAACTAAAATTTAATTTTAATTCTCAAAACGTTTTAAGCAATGGTTTTTTTAAAAATTTATAAATAAAAATGAATATATACCAAGTTTAAACATTTTATTTTGCAAATAAAAAATATACTTCCCATTATTTTGATTTGATAAGAGCTAATAAAAACACGTCACTTGACTTATATTATTATGAACAAACAATGTGTAAATTGTAAATGACAAAATTGAGAATATAAAAGTGAAAAGGAAAATGGGAATCCTCAAGAACATGATGAGACGAAGGGAATGGGATAGGTGGTACTTCGACAATTAAGAACTGCAATGGGCACAATAAGAAACATGTGTTTAAAAACTTGATCTTGGATAATCTTGGATTTTAAGTTGTGGGGTATGATCTTGGATTTTGTTGCATGGCAGTTGATTAGAATAATAATTGGTAGTAAAAACGATTATGAGGCACAAGAAGGCTATTTTTATGAAGGACACATATGGGTAGTGTTGTTGAAACAACAGATTGGGCAAGTTATTTGGATTGAGAACGTGTGCTTTTACTCTGGCTCAATGAAGAAAGGTGATGACAATGACATGTAATAGACAATAGAGGGGAAAGAGAAGCAACTGGTGTGTGGGGGGGAGCGTGCTAATCGAGAACAATTAAGAGCCACCCAGGTGGAATGGTTGTACAAGGCTACCATTCCGCTTCCTATCTGTGATAAAATTGAGGCGATAGAGAAGGTTCTTTGGGGAGAATTGCAATCAAAGATGTTGATTGAGGAATTTGAGGCCCTTAAGGAATGTACCATGGATCCTAGCACGATCAAATCATGCCGAACGTTGTATGAGAGGAAAATTTCTCTGTGTTGGATCATGAAGGGGCTGCTAGACCGCATTTTGCTAGAATAAGAGGAAAAGATGAAGGGTGATGACTAAATTCTGGAAGGACCACCACGTGCATTCATGCATGATGTATAAGAAGATAAACGTCATTTCCAACAATCTCAACATTCAGTTTTTTCCTCGGACGACTGCTACTGGTAGTTTAGATGCTCCATCAACATGGGAAGGTGCACCTAGCTTAGCAAGTGATCGCCATGTTCCATCTAACTTGTAGTGATTCTAGTCTTTGATTTCAAGTTTTGAAGTAGTTTTAGGTAGAAATTATGGAAATTTTATGTGTTGCTACAGTTTGTAATAGGTGTTTTAGGAGTTGTAAGGGTTTAATGGGTTGTCAAAACAATGTAAAGTCCATGTTTTCTCCTTCAGGGGAGGGGAAGTTTTGGGAGGTAACTGCCAAACTGTTAAAATGATATGAATGCATGAAGACATCAAACTATCAAACACAATGATGATGGTGCAAGAAGGAAAATGTAATTTTCTATTTAACGTTTAATATATAGTCTTTCTTAAAAAAAAGGAAATCTAACAGTATAAATGGTAGCACTAAGCGTGAGAGTAAGTATCAATATTACAACTTTAGAATGAGATAATTGAAAAATCTACAACTCTTGTATTGGCTCTAGAAGAAATTGCCAACATTTGGAACTAAGCGTACAAAGTATGTTAACTTTTTGTTAGCTAGATGTATTAGAAAACCAATTTTATTTTAGTAAACATTCAAATTATATTAATCGTTTCAAACATTTAGTTTGTATAAATAATTAAATAGTAGGATTAAATTCTTTAGCCAATTAATTGTATTTGACATTGTAAGGGAAATAAAAATGTATTTGACATTGTAAGGGAAATAAAAATGTCGAGGGCACATAAATTAAAAAAAAATGTTGATAAAGGATGAATACTTTCATCCAACTCGGATGATAGGGCCAAGGGCACCTTTGCCATTATGGTGACAGGTAAATACATGACACCCACCATGTATGCGATAATATAAATATAGGAGACTTAGTTCATGCAGGTTGTATCGATCTAGTTCAAACATAGTGAATATAATTGTAGATGATACCATTGCTTAGGGATTGACGAGATTTTTCCAACGACTCTTGAATAGCCTCAAATGAATGTCAGATGAAGAAGATATTGCAATTTGAAGTTAAAAAAAAAATAAATTGACAAAAGGGGTGCCATGTGACACTACTAGAAGGGTGACACATGAGATATACGGTACTTACATGGTAACACCATGAGGTGCCACATGGAAGGCATAATGCTGAGCTGGAAATTCGTACTTTCGAGTTGACAATGAGTTGGCATCTAGGTGAATCAATTGCAGAGTGACACATGCCACCTTTGTACATTGTACAAATAGGTAGACCAATCATGGTACAATATAGGTAGACCAATCATGACCTGCCACATGATAGTCCTAATTTTCCTAATATTGTTTTGGTGTACCAAATATATCGCAGGTCAAATGGAGTCGAACCAACAACCTCATCCAAACACATGCTTATGTACTTTCCAACATAGGTCCACACCATTAGGTCTTAACCCTATAGTTTGAATTCATTTGGCAGTAAAATATGACATCTGGCATATCTGTTGATCCCATGGAACATGTTATAAACACTTGGAACCAAGACCAAAGTCTGTAGCCACATTGTATGAATTATATGGTATATTATGCCAACATAAAAAACCAATGAACACTATTAAAACAACGTATAACATATGGCATGGTCGACAAGGTTTGACCCCACGAACTACCATACCATACTATATTGCCTCTACCATTGTGCCACCAACGTGGCTTTGGGTTACCAAGTGCATATTATTTTATTTAAGCTCAAGATGTTAATATATCACGGTTTTTGGGGGAGGGGGCAGGTTTTGCCTCGACCCCCTATATAACACTATTATTTCAATAGACTAGGGACAAACAAGCATGATTATTGAGTCTGAGTATGGAAATTGGCACGTAGTTTGATATTTTGACATAGTGGGCATGCATACCGAGGTATGGATATGCAGGCAGTCTTCGAGTTTGTGCCAGAGGGGGATTCCTAGATACTATGTAAAAGTGTATCGAGTTTATACTCAAAAGATTCAAAATTATGAGAGGAATGTAGGTATGGACTCTATTTTTGAGTTTAAGAATCTGATTTGAAGGTGTTTTCAAAGCTTGTGTAGCTGAGCCAAAGTATAGAGTTAATACGCTAAAGTATCAGAATTTCCTGTAGAATCCATCGGTGGGTTTTGATTTTTATTTAAGTTGTAGAACTGAAAGGTGATTTCAAAAGTTGAATTGTAATCCTTTTTGTATTATTTCAGAATTTTGAGATGAATGAAGAGTGGTCTCACTATTGGGAGTGGACCTCGAGATGTAGCCAGGATGTCTGGTGAACTCCATTATTAAGTTTTGGCATGATTGTGTTGATATTTCTTCTCTCTTGTTCTCTTCTTTATCTTCCACATTTCACTTATGAAGAATGGATTATGCAAGTTGATTTCACAAGCATGAAATTTTATCTAAGTGAAGCTAATCACACAACATTGCAAGATGCACTGTCAATTTAAAGATCTCGTTAATTGAAAAATATTAGTTATCTATGAATGACTAATGGTTGTATTAATAAATTAATATTTTCAGATCAAGTGGTATTAGAGCGAGATTGACAGTTGGATGCTTACAAGTGATAAACTAAAGCTAAGTGAAGGCATGTTTACAAGTTTCAATCTAGAAATCCAAGGGGATTTTATAAACATGAGATGGCATCCATGGGAAATGAAGGAGAGAGACCTCCCATGATCCCCAAGGAAGTGTTGGCTACACTCTATGCGATGAAGGATATAGTTGAAGATTTATATCAAAAAGTTAGAAACTGGAGAAGGTGAATTCTTAGTACATGCTAAGGGAGAAGATGAAGGTGGTGGATATTCAGGACCTTCATCATCATCATCATTGATGATTCATGTGAACATTATTATAAGAATAAACACTCTAAAAGACCTTCTCATTCTCATGATATGCCATTATTAAAATTGGATGTTAAATTTAATTTGTTTGTTTATGATGGAGAATGGAATGTAGAAAAGTTAGACAATTGGGTCAAATAGATATAAGTTTACTACAAGGTGAAAAAGATCAAAGAACACAATGCAAATATTTCCTTGGATACTTTTCACATGGGTGGTACATATTTTATATGGTGGGAGAGTCACAATCAAGTGGATATGATACAACATGGTAAAATCATTTCTTCTTGGGTTGAAATTTTTTTTTTCATTAAGAAAACAATTCTATATTTTGGCATATACTCAAACATTAATTATTTAATGGTTACATCTAAATAAATTAAAAGGAGAAATGTTCTAGCTTATACACAAGAATTTAAGAAGAAATATTTAGCATTGGAAATTCCATTACAGACTCATAAAACTCTTCTTAAGTACATTGGTCGTTTGCATTCTTATCTTCGCCATACTATATTGATGTTTAATCCTACTAACATTGATGAAGTGTCCGTACAAGTTACTCATATTGAAGCTAGCAAAAGAAAACATGGTATGGATAAGGGTAAGAATATTGAGAATATTATTTCTTTAGTAAGGGCAGTACTGCCCTTACTATAAGAATCCATCTAAGTTCGAGAGGTTGCTGAAAGGAAAAGATAAGGGTAAGAATATCGATACAGTGAGAAAAGAGGTAGAAAATCCTACATGCCCTCATTACAGTAAGAAAGGGAATGTGGAGGCCAAATTTTGGAAGTTTCTTCCCGAGTTACTATCAAAGAAGATCCATGGGAGGAAAAAGGCTGTTGCTACAATGCAATGCGACTTTGGGTATGATTGAAGAGATGAGACAAGGATCATTGCAATGGGAAGTAAATGTATAAATTCTATCTCAAGTTCTTCTATTCAATATTATATGTTTGAAAATTATGATAAGAAAAGAAACACATTTTTTCACATAACGGTAATAGTGAAGCATACAAAGGTATATACTTTGTTTGACATTGGCTCTCAAGTTAATTTGATTTTCGAATCTGTTGTTAAAAAGTTGGGATTGAATACCGAACCTCACAAAAATCCTTACCCTTTGGGTTGGGTACAAAATGATACTTAATTGTAAGTAACTAGACAATGTAGACTTAAATTTGCAATTACTTCCAAGTTTATTGATGAGGTTATATTACATGTTGTACCTATCAACATATGGGGAATAGTCTTGGGTATCCCATATCTTTATGATAGAAAAACTATATTTTATCGTGAAAAAAATAAGTATTACATTTTCAAGGACAAGGTTGGATATATTTTTATATGTCACCGATTGAAGAATATTATTTCTTTAGTAAGGGCAGTACATGTAATGAGACTTGTGAATTCTAGCAAGTCTTTTGTTCTTATGGTTATCAAACCAAAATAAAGAGATGTATCAAATGCGCTTATAGGTTGTGGTCTGTTATGGAGAGAAATTCCTATGGCTTGGGGCACCACAATAGACAGCTTGACTCTAGAAATCAATCCTTTCCAATATGCAATAGAAATTAAATATCTAACACTAAAGGATTAGACCTCGTACCTTATTCCGGACGGTTGAAGTAGATCCCCGTTGAGCTTTCCAACTTCATCTTGAATTGATAGATTACTTCCTCAACAACAAGTAAACAATACAAGCATACTATATATATTGGTGTTAGATCTATTCTAGCATATATAATCAACAATGTATAAGCATTTGAAAACATCCATGGATAAAATATTCATTCAAATACACATTATTGGACAGGAAAAGATATTTCTATTAATATAAAATCAAAGATTACAATGGATACAACCTCTATTGGCACGTCTGCGAATCGGAGAAACTGAATCCCCTACATCATGAATTAGGTAAAAAACGGTCCAAAATGATTAGAAATTGTCGAAACTATAGAAAAAGGGGGTAAAATTTTTCAAAAATTTGAAAAATTTCTATAAATAGTAAACAATTCAAAATATTATAAAACATTTGAAATTTTTACCCAATTGAGCTCAGATTTCAAACAGCGAATTCCAGGAGATCCTGCCGGCGGAATCCACTACCTTTTCTTCTAGGTACTTACCCATGCTCTTCTCTTCCATTTTGATGCAATTTTTATCAAATTCCATGGTCATTTGAGTTTTCTAGGCCAAACTAAAAAGTGTGTCGTGGCCCACGCGAAAATCGAGGGTTTTTCCGCGTATAGGGCTGGATATACGCGGAAAATTCCCCCACAGTCGCGTACATATGCGGCTGTTTGGCAAACAATTGCATATGAGGCCGCACATAAGGTTTTTCAAGCAATCTAATGGACAAAATTGCAATTTTTTGTGCAGGATGGTCATAGAGTGGAGAGAGCGTGAACATGGTGAGGTAGAGGAGGCAGTAAGGGCCGATCTAATGGCTCAACAAGCTCTATGTGCATGTGGAATCTACAAGTTTTGGTGTCTTGGTGGCTTGAGGGCCAAACCAAGACTATTGTAGATGCTGGTGGATTACTGGGATCCAGACTCTGATTCCTTCCAGATAGATGGGATGTCCCTCAATATAGAGGTGGAGGACATATACTTTATTACTGGGATTTCTTGACAGGGGGAAGTAGTGAACCTTCATTCTCATGGTGGGCCAGGAGGTGGCCTGACTATCGATGAGTACATTGCGGTGTACTACTATCCAAACAAAGAGAAGGTGGGAAGTCAGGTCCCTACCAACGCTATACAGGTGATGGGCCTAAAGGCCATACTATTGACATTGGGCAGGATAGTAGGCTTGGCATCACTCCACCAGGCCTCGCAGCCTCTGATGTTCTATGCAATGGAGTGCATGAGACCCACAATTTATGACTGAAGAACTACACTACTGAGCAACATGAAACATCGGCTCAGTGAGTGTAAGGTGGGCAGAGTGCAGAACTTCAGGTTCAACAGTATATTGAGCACGTTTTTCTTTGAGCATGTTCCAGGATTAAGCCCCAGAGTTGACGTTCCTCTTCACAGGGTTCGAGATCTGGCCCAACGGCGTTGGGTAGATGCGAAGCACAGACTAGGGGGAGGTAGGGTGGCCAACCCCTATCCAACTGATTTCTTTCCGTGGTGGTGACGACAGATAGTTGCCATCGATGACTGCCCCTATGCGGGGATAGATTTTTTGGGGGGACCCGGACATGCCGCTACCACCAGGATCGGCATATGG
Organism: Pseudotsuga menziesii; assembly: GCA_001517045.1. NCBI lineage: Eukaryota > Viridiplantae > Streptophyta > Pinopsida > Pinales > Pinaceae > Pseudotsuga > Pseudotsuga menziesii. The sequence goes on from LPNX010376268.1 coordinate 327,969, forward strand.
TGATATAGGTAACGAATCTCGACCCTCTCTTTTTAAATTTTTGAGTTATTTAATTTTTTTGTGTTTTTTGATTATATGGAATCAAAAGACATATTTTTGTGTGACAATACATAGTGACATCTACCATTTCTATGTAGATGTGGGACCACGGCGGCTGGAAGGCTTCCCTTGTCACAGACAGAGGGGAAGAGGAGATGATATCACGGGTGTGGATGCGGAGCGGATGCTCCAGAGCATTCATACCAATTTTGTGAGGTTGACACACAGGGTTCCCATGGTGCAAGTCGAGGACTTCCCTGAGGCTATGCAGCGCCAGGTGGTGGGAGTACCACGAGCATGGGTGTTATTATTTCGACAACTAGCTAGAGTCGTAGTGACCTTCCATGATCACAACCCCCCTCCTCCTCCATAGGATTAGATACCTGGGAGTTTATACATTTTGTACTACCATTTGCTAATACATAGTGTCATCCTTAATCATGGGTGCTTTCCTAGGATTCACCACACGCAAGCATTGTCAAACAGGCTTAGCGTTGGGATAAGTCTTAATCTCATGTTCGACAATACGAGGGTCGATACCTGGCATTTCGTCGTAAGACCAAGCAAAGATATCACATAATTCTTTAAATAGCTCGATGTATTCTTGAATCTCAGCATGGGAACATTCTGCCCCAATATAGACATTCTCTATCTTGCTAGGATCGCGAGAGATATTGATAGGAATCGTTGAAGATATGTTTTCCATGTTTCCATCAGCCATCGGACCAGGAGAGCTTAATGGAACCATAGGACTACCAACTCTCTCACTAAGAACCGCCCTAAAGTCCTCACGCTCCAAGCGGTCAAGCTCAGGAAGAAAGTAAGATCTATGATGAAGTTCCTCCCATGGTGGCTCAACTCTCGACATAGCCTCAATAATCGCTTTATCTGAAGGGAAAACCGTATCAAGGCAGTCATTCATGTGAGAAGACTGTATTGCCCATGCCGACAGCACATAAGGGTCCTCCTCCTCTGTCCGCGAAGAGGAAGGTTTGGGCTCTACAACAGACTCAAGATTAGCTTGATAAGCTATCATAGTTGCAGGCAACGACACGTCCGTCACGATGGGCTCACTTGGAGTACTCGGTGTAGGAAGAATCCAAGGATCTTCCATATGACTCGTGCGAAAAGACACCGATCTCATATATGTCGAAGCCTCACTGGAACTAGACCCTATCATAAGGATCGGTGCAGGACAACTAAATCTTCCCATGAGGGATGGATACATGCCTACACCCACACTCCCAGTTGCCGGCTGAGAGTGTTCAACGATCGGGATTGAAGCTCCCGAAGATGCGGTAACAGATGGATTCCTGAATTTTGTTTGATCAATTGTGTCTATCTTCCCGTTGAATGGAAAGCATACAACACGAAATAGGGAAGAAGCAACAGCTTGCATATTGTACATCCAGTTCCTACCTAGCAAGAGATTGTAGTCAAGGGATGCATCAACCACCTCGACCTCTATCGCAATGGTCTTCCATCCTAAACGGACCTTAAGGGATGGAAGGATTTCGTGTGGCCTAAACGATCTCCCACCGAACGCAGTTAACATGGTCGCTAATTTAGACAGCTCAGGGGAACCTAAACCCTTCCAACACGATAAAGACATCACAGAAGTGGCAGCGCCTTCGTCAATCACAATGCTCTTGACGGTCATATTAAGACATTCTACGTGAATCAAAAGAGACACATAGTAAGGCAAGCGAGGCTGAAGTCTTGCGGTTTCAAATTTAATCACGGAGGAAGAATCATCATCATTCACACCAAGGGCAGAAAGCAAAGCCTTCCTTTGCGAAGGACAACTCTGAAGCACTTCCAATGCAGACATCGCACAAGGAGTGTGGCCCAAATCCTCAACAACTGAATAGTTCTGGGCGGCTCGGGCATTAGGATTGTGCCCCGAACACTTAAGGACTCCCTTAGGAATGTGAGGTGCAGCTTCAGGTTTATCCACAGGTTTCTCAATATGCAAAGGAGACCCTAGTGAATTAGGTTCCTTTCTTGGGCTGGGTTGTGATGAACCATAGTCCTTCACACGGGTCACAACTTTTGTAGCACAGACCATGTTAATGCAACCACGACCACTACCCTCTGGCGGATCTTGATCACCACTAGACTGGTCATGGGACCTCGAGTTCATATTTTGATTGTGAGGTAAAGGGTTAGTTAGCACAGCTGGGCCCTATGCCAAGAATCTCGAGGCCTCATCGATACGAGGGCACAAGTAAGTGAGGTGATCATCCTTACACAACTTGCAAGGGAATTTAACCTTATGTTTAACTTGCTTGTCCCCCCCAGCACTATGGGCATTCTTGTCATTATTATTAGCATTCTCATTCTTATTCCCATCCTTACGATTATTCTTACCCTTCTTTCTATTCCGTCCGGGCTGCTGGTTACCCTTCTGGTCCGACGATTGCATTGAAAGTACACTCGCCGTTTGGGCGGGTTGAGACGAAGCCATGGCTTGTCCTGAAGCAGATTGGTTGATTGACAATTGACTAACTTGTTTTGCAACCGAATCCGCAGGTTTAGCACTTGCACAACCAACAATGCCATCTACATGTGGTCCAGGTTTGACTTTGGGGTTGAAACTAGAATGCGAAGCGTTGGGAATAATCTCATATAACAATCCGGACTAAGCATAAATCAAGTCCAGTTCTTGTGCCCTAAAAATTGCTTGTTCCTCATTCTGCACTCTGAATGTAGAAACATCCTTCACTATATATGGAAATAACGACTTAGGAACCATTCGAGGAGGAATTTCGGTGGTATAAAGGCTTTAATTAACCTCTTCTGTCTATGCCACTCTTGGATATGATCCAAGATATGTGTGGCTTTATGCTGCCGAAATGTCGACAAGAGTTCAGTACCAACGTCATAACGCATTGGTAGCTGGAAGTGGTTAAGAGAAGTCATCGCTAGGTCATCGAACAAAGCGAATGCCCCCCTAGGTAGCTCTATATACCATTTCGGCACCATAGGTGAAAGGTAGTAACATGTTCGCTCGGATCCTCTCCCGGTTTTGCCTCGAACTTAGGTATGTTCGAGGGAAGCTTAGTAGGGACAGCCGGCCAAGCAGGGTCATGAGCTACAGGATCGTTCGTTAATCTCGACAAGTGAGGAAGATTCAACGTCGTAAGGAAAGGGAGCCTAGGATGATGAGGTCAATGGACCACTCCCTGATAATTCTGATTCATATAGGTCTGATTACCACCATGGCCTTGGCCATCGTGCCCTCCTCCCGTATGACCCGTATAGGGTGGCATGGAAGCACCATAGTGTGGTGGACCTTGACTATTAGGAGCTACAAAGCCGTAATTTGGAGAGTAAGTAGGTTGTTGATACCCGCCCCCATAAGGTGAAGAAATCTGTCCATACTGCGTCCCATAATAGGGTCCATAATTCATCGCATGAGATGTCCCATGAGACACTCCATAAGTAGGAACATATGCTCCGAAAGTAGGAATATACATTCCAGAGGTAGGAATATGACCTCTAGAAGTATGAGCATGACCTCTCGAAACAACGGGAAGTACATGAAGTTGAGACACAACCGGTCTAGTAACCGTAGTACGGACATAACTCGTAGCAACGTTCCATCCCGAAGGACCACGTGAAAGAGGTGGAGGGTGAACAATCAAAGAACTAGGGACAAAGGATAGAGGGATCTGTGTAATTAAGTACGTACTATTCCCTATAGTCACTCGTCTCAGATTTGGTATCCTAATAGGATCACTAACCCTAGACCTAGGAGGAATATGTGATGTAACTTCCACCACTGGGATGGAAGGTGCAATGTGACTAGTGCTCCCAAACCTCTCCGCATGGTAAGGAATGAGAGTGCCCCCAGGCATAGTGTTAGGCTCGAACTCAGATTCGACATGAAATGCCAAATCATGTGTAGGAAAACTAGACATACCATAACTACCATAACTAGTACTCGCGGGTTAAAAATGAGTCTCGTCATCCTCCAACATTCCATACCGGTGATGCATCAATGGGGAATCAACCCTAGAGTGAAAGGTTCCTATCTCAGAAATCACAGGACCGAACTCAATCAAGTCAGGTGAAGGATCATAGGTAGGAGTAAGCTCTCCATCTTCCACCCGAATGGGAGAAGGTGGTTCAAGAATACCTTCTATTTGGTCTCCCATGGTGTGTGAATCAATGTGCGAAGTAGTCCGCCTGGACTGTTTATTTCTCTCTCCCAAAGGAGGAGGAGACATAGAAGGCGGAAGTCCTGCTAAACGACGAGAATGGCGAGGAGTCACACCCGAATCCACAATGACTCAAAAAATATAAAAGACTCTCTATCTATGCAAAACCTAGGCAAGCTATCATGCACAGAGCAATCACCAATAAAATCTAAAGCCAAATGCAAGCAATCAAGGGTAGGATAAGTGAGCTCCCGAATGAAGCAGGTATGTCTCGCCTAGGAGAGGCTTGAGACTCCCATACACAACAAGCGGAGGTACATAACCAATTATTGTGGCCCTCAGCTTCAATGCGTAAAGCGACTGTGCTGTCTGACCCTAACCTGGCTGGGACACTTGTAGAATAACCCCTGCAAAGTACCCCCTCGATATCCTAGGTAAGGACACTGAGGTCACCTCAATATAATCAATGCTCAGGTGGACAGTCGCAGGTGGGATTGACCATATGGGAAGGGTAGCAAAGCTCGAAACTATCGAAAGAGCCCCCAGATACGAATACAATCCTGGAAATATCTCCGGTGCTACTCAGTTATGACTAGGAGTCATCCCAATCAATAACTGCTCACACTGCCTCGTGCTTAACTCCATTTTGAGAGGAGGATCCTGAGAAACAGTGGTTATATCAAGGATTTCACACACTCACCTGGACAGACACATACATGTTGTTGTTTAGTGGTCTTGGAGAATTTACTTACAATGAACTATTCCAAGACCCTAAAACCTAATCTTGTTGGTACACCCTATAAAAGAAAAGAGTGTAGTTCATTTTAATTAAGCGTTGATTTTAATTGGCTTTATTACTCAAAAGAGGGATATGGCCGTGCAACTAATGGTGTTATGACACAACATGAAGTAAAAATGCACACCTAACAATCAATGCAAATGCATTGTGTCCATGAAAATAGGGTATGCTACTATGTGAAATGCACAATTATTCTTCAAATGATAAATGCAAGCTTTCCTATATGAAATCCTGACTAATACTCAAAGCAAATCTAGTGCAAGTACTAAGCAAAATGCAAAATGCAATGCATGACGATAAGCAAATATTTTTGGATTTTTTGAAATAAAATGAGATACAAAAAGCAAAAGAATGATTCTACAACCCCCAGTCTCTGCAAGCACAGTCAAGCAGCACTCAATCAAAGCACTAAGGTAAAATAAGTCTAATGCACTAATCCCAAACAAAAAATCGAAAATGCCATGACAAGAACCTTCTTAAAAAAAATTTAGCCTAAAAAAAACATCTCTGGTCAGAAACAGAGGTGTATACAGACTCTGGCAGTATCAAAGGAGACTTAGCAATCATCACAACTCACCCAACAACCATTTAACTTCCACTAAAAGGAAAAACTAAGGGCATACATGACTGTTTGCAGTAAACCCGCATGTATACGCTGAAATCGCAGAGAAAACCACGTGTATATGCGACTGTGAGTTCAAAACTCGCGTACAGGAAGAAGGGTGCATAAAAATCAAGGAAAACATACAAGCTGAGACAAACTTCACACCAATCAGACACTACCATGCAAACATGCCCCCAGAAACGACACATAAACAAGAGAGAAAGAGCAATTCAAAGTCATTGAATGCCGATAGAAAACCCCCAAAGGACAACTACTAGGAATTCCCCAGTGGAGTTGTCAATTCTGTTACGGAGAGAAATTCCTATGGCTTGGGGTACCACAACAGACAACTTGACTCCAGAAATCAATCCTTTCCAATATGCAATAGAAATTAAATATCTAACACTAAAGGATTAGACCTCGTACCTTATTCCGGACGGCTGAAGTAGATCCCCGTTGAGCTTTCCAACTTCAGCTTGAATTGATAGATTACTTCCTCAACAACAAGTAAACAATACAAGCATACTATATATATTGGTGTTAGATCTATTTTAGCATATATAATCAACAATGTATAAGCATTTAAAAACGTCCATGGATAAAATATTCATTCAAATACACATTATTGGACACGAAAAGATATTTCTATTAATATAAAATCATAGATTACAATGGATACAACCTCTGTCGACACATCTACGAATCGGAGAAACTGAATCCCCCACTTGGGCCTTCACCACCTCAATCCTCCATCTCTTGATAGCAAGCTCACAAGCAAAAGGCAAGCTTGGGAAGAACACAAAAGTGCTCCAAGGGACAAAGGGATGCAGACTCAAGCATAAGTTCTGGCAACAATGGACTATAGTTTCTTTTCTCTCAATTCTCTCATATGCCTTCAATGTACCATCGAGTTCATTATATAGCTTTTCAAAGGGGTAATGAAAGGTCGAATCCGAGCGATCTCAAGGCATAGGGAAGGCTAGGAGTCAAGTGAGTCGGATCTATGTCAAGGAAAACTCCAAAAGTATTTGGATTATGCACACATTCCGATGTACGTGGTTTTAGGGGTCAAACCCGCGTATACATACAATTAAGGGTTTAAAAGTCGCGTATATCATTTTTCACATGTTTTTAGGGATGGTCAAGGAAACATCAAAGGACAAAAAATGGTCCAAGGGGTCTAAGGAGTCTGCAGAGGGACAGGGGAAAGGCCATACAAGTGTGATTCACCTGGAGTGGTGAAATCAGCTATAACATGGTCCAAGTAATAAACATGAATTATTCGACATCACTTTTTAGTATGATGGGGTATTTTAGGAACCTAAGGGGTTTCCTCCCAAGAGGGATATTGAACATGAGATTTGTTTTCAGCAGGATGCTCCTCATCCTAGCTTTGACATGTATAGGTCATCAATGATAGAGAAAGCAGAGACAAAAAAAGGTTAAGGAGTTTCTCAACAAGGGAATCATAAGGCCGAGTACTTGTCTATGTGGGTCTCGGATTCTATTGGTTCCTAAGAAATATGGAACATTGAGGACATGTGTAGAATTTAGAACACTGGACAAGATCACAGTAAATAATCGTAACCCTCTTCCTACAATTGATGACTTACTGGATCAATTAAAAAATGATGTATATTTTACTAAGTTGTATTTAAAAAGTGGTTACCATTAGGGGTTATTTGAATGATTAGTGATGCCATTCGGTTTATGCAACGTTCCTACAACATTTATGCGAGTGATGAATTCTATTTTTAGGCCCTCTATTGTTGATTTTTTTATTGTGTACTTATATGACATTTTGGTGTTTAGTCATACTTGGAAGGATCATGTAATGCATGTAAAGACAATACTTGATGTACTAAACATGGAAAAATGATGTGTAAACTTGTCTAAATGTGAGTTTGACAAGACCTCTCTTATGTACTTGGGTTATGTTGTTGAGGATGGTCAATTGAAGGTAAATCCCTCTAAGGTGGAAGTCATCTTGAGTTGGACCAATCCAAGTACCGTGACAGAAGTAAGAAGCTTCCTAGGGGAAGTACAGTATTGGAGGAAATATAATGCTGATTTCTCATATTTAGTAGATCCTTTGCATGTATTGACAAGTGTGAAATATGTTTTTCAGTGGGGAATCAAGAAGCATAAAGCCTTCGAAACATTGTAAAAGAAGTTGAGTACAACACCAATTTTGGCTTTTTCATATTTACAATAACCATTTGAGATATAGACCGATGCAAGCGGATATGCCATGGGGATATTCTTGATGGAACAAGGTAATCCTATATGTTACCATTCAGAAACCGTTAGACAAGCAATAATTAACTATCCAACATATGATAAGAAAGTGTATGCTTTAGTATAATGTGTGAAAAAATAGAAGCATTACTTAATGGGAAAGAAAACAATAATACACACAAATCATCAACCATTACAATATTTGCAATTACATACAAATCTACAACAATACAACATTTTCATTGGATGGGATTCTTAAAACAATTTCATTTGGTAATAAAAAATGAAAAGGGAATACATAACAAACTTGCAGACATGTTATCATGACAAGTAATCAATGCATGTACAATACTGAAACATGCTTCTTTATCTCATGAGGGTTTCTTTGAACAATATGCTAAGGATGATGATTTTAAGGACGTGTATGAAGCTCTCATTAATGACAATCATAATGAAGAAGTGAATTATCATGTGCACAACAATATATTGTATCATCTTGAAAAAATTGTATAACTAGGGATGAAAGAGTTAATGTTATTAAGGAGGCCCATACATCACTCATTTCTAGTATTTTTTGGGTAGGAAAAAAAACACCTCTATTGCAAAGATATTGTTATTAGCCTCGAATGAATGATACAGTTTCCAAGTATGTAAAAGGCTGTGTGTTATGTGTAAGCCTAACAACAAGAATTTGGGATTGCATACACCTATACCAATTCCTTCCCAACCTTGGAAAGTGTCTCCATGGATTTTGTAAGAGATTTTCCTATGTCTAGATAAAGTCATTATTACTTGTATGTTGGAATGGATAGGTTCAGTAAGATGTGTATTCTCATGCCATGTAAGAAGAAAGTCACAGCTGAACAAACAACATAGTTGTTCTTTAAGAATGTTTGAGTTCATTTTGGACTTCCTACTTCTATTGTATCTAATTGAGACTCTTGATTTATTGCGAAGTTTTGGTCTTGTTTATGGGGGTTGATGGACACTAAATTTAAAATGAGCACTGCTTTCCATCCATAAAAAAATCGATAGACAAAGACTATAAATAAAAGAATGGTACATTTTCTTAGAGGATACTGTAGTAAACATCCTAAGTTGTGGGATGAATAACTGCATTATGTACAACATGCCTTGTTAAAAATAGTTGTCATTGATATCAAATAAGTTCAGTAATGACAAAGGAATAATGAAAGACATGATGGCAGGGAAAACTCAGTGTAAGGTAAAGGAATAACAAAGGAAGTGATGACATGGCATGCATAATGATGTGGCATAAGCGATGAGGATGGAGAGGTACATGAGGTGATATCATGAAGTCAATGTTGAAATATAACATCATTATGTTTGAATTGAGAAGGACTATTTATGCATATCTTCGTGTAAATGAATAACTGACTCCTTGCGTCTCTAAATTAGGAATAGACTGATAGTTTGAATACCTGTACAAATGAATCCACAAGAATAATATGTAGATCCAACGAGGGGATCAAGTCAGGAAAAGTCCGCTTGAGCTTGATTAATCAATCCTCTAATCAATCAATGCAGAGTCATGGAGTTGAAGTCAGCTTATTTAATAGAATTTGGATGGCTATTATCCTATCAAGAAAATAGATTGATGGGAGGGAAAGAATATAAAAAGTAAATGTGCGTGGAAGATAACATTCGAGACCACCAAAGTGAATTTTTGTGTTTGATAACTGATCATAGACAAAGACCAGCATGAAAAAGGGTTGGATCTGTAGAACTTCCTATGATGAGAAGAATCATGAGATAGCATCCATGATGATATAGTGATGATGATCCAGCAGAGATGATCTAGATCGAGGGATGATCAAGATCCAGAGATGATGCTCCAGAGATGATCCAGATTGAGTGATGATCCAGATCCAGGTGAAGATGACTTAAATATGAAGGTGATTTGAAGATAGAGATGACTTGAAGGTGAAGATGAAAAAGACTCAATGATGATCCAGATGATATAGAGAAGAAGACCTGTGCTGATAAATTGTGTCGATAGAATACCTTCCTAGTTAAGAGGGAGTGTTGATGTAATTGTAACTTCAGAATGTATTCACTTGTATTTTTTATGTATTGTAACCCGATGTTTATTCCGGGATGTACTTGAGTCATGTCATGCCCCGAGGTTCCTATCAGGAGTTTCTATAATGTAAGCAAGTCATGTCAAGTCAATGTGGGTAACCCTCCTATTGTCTAAGGGTTAAAGTCCCCGCAGCTCCGAGGCACTAGGGTTATTAGAATCACCTAGTGAAGTCGGCCCTAGTTGGGTTTAGTCAAGTCAGGAATTAGTATAAATAGAGAGCTAGCCTCTCTATTTATCACACACTCACTCACACTCAGTTGTAGTGCATAGTCGAGGAAGGGAAAGACACTGGGGCAAGGAAGAAAGAGGTTACTATTGTCGGGAGACCATCTTACTATTTTGGGTTTCACTTTTGGTGCTTATTCTATCTTAGAGGAAGTTGTGGGGTTTTCTCCATTTATGGTTTACTTAAGGAAAAACACTATGTTCATTGTCTCTTGTGTTTGATTGTTGTGCTTGTTGTTCTCTCAGTTAAAGATCCTAATGATATGCTAGCTTAATGTTAAAAATATAACACTTCCCTGAACCTGCAAATACTTGCTCATATTGAAAACAAGAGAACAATGTGGAGCAATGTCTGCAACTTAACGCTCGATGGCAAGCCCATAAAGTTGGAGAAGCTAACCCGACACCAAATCCCGTGTCAAATGCTCCCAACCCAAATGCTAATGCCAACATATAGATGATAGTTGTAGAACCACGATATCCAAATGTATCTATGATAACAAGGGGAGGTGCTACAATAGGTGCAGATCAAGCTACATAGAGAGAACCTGCGACACAAGCGCAACCACAGGTGCGACCTGCCGTGCAAAAGAAAGCACCACTTGATGTTCAAGAGCAGAAGTGTATATTCATGGATGTACACCCAGAGTTCTTAGGAATGGAACAACCATCTACCTCAGGCAAAGTAAAAGATATGCCTGGGAGATTCCAAAAGATATTTGAACAACAGACTGTGAACAAGAGTGCAGATAAGTTTAGTAGACTCAAACCATCCCTGTTAAGTTATTTGGCTTTAATCCAGGATAAGGATGCACTTATAGAGTTGGAAGCGCTTATCAAAACTCTTTCGAAGGAAAACCCGCCAGCATAGAAGGTTAACAGTGTCAAGACAAAGTTCAAAACCTAACGCGAACTCAGGGTGTTCGCACAAATTGGTGATTATGACATAGACTATATCATCCTCGACCTGGGATCCAATGTTAACATTTTAAGGTTCCAAATGTGGGAAATAATGGGCAAGCCACCCCTAGAATGGTCCCCAATTCAATTAAGGCTTGCTAATAAGGAAAAGGTCCTGCCCATTGGTAGACTGAGTCAGGTCCAAGTGGATATTAAAGGATTGTGCACTTTTACGAACTTTGAAGTCATCAATATAGTAGACGATACTAACCCATATCCTGCGCTACTGGGGATTGATTAGGAAATGGAAAACCAAACTATCATAAACTTCAAAAGAAGGACCCTATCATTTGAAGATGATGAGATGAGGGTAGTTGCACCCCTTGATCCACTGGAAGGACAAAGGTACGTTGAACCTATGTTCAATGAAGGGTAAGACGATCACCTTGAAAACATTTGAAATGTCACTTCTCTTAAGGAAGATTACATTAATCCTACTACGGATGGTAACCTGAACTGGAGATGTGAGAGTTCATGTACATTAGACTTAGGGGAGGCACTTGAGAAATGGAAAAACTGATTACATGAAGTCTCTATGAGGAGATGTGCCAGGATAACTAAGTCCGTCAGACGAGTGGGAACTCAGTCGTGGCCGCTGCCTACATACGAAGGACTGCCTAATTTGACAACGTTATTGACCGAGTTTGATGAATTAGTAATAGAGCCACAATGACTATCTACACTAGAATTTGCATTAAAATCCACAACCGCGAGATGGTGGTGCACGCATAAAAGTTCAATAACTGAATGGTCGTAGTGCAGACGGCTACTAGAAGTAAGGTTCAGAGATGAGGTCACAACTGTGACGCAAAGGTATACAGGGTTATTAGATCCTGTTGAACACTTGGAGTAGTGTTCTGCAGCATTCTCGAACTACCCACGCCAGGAGTGGGTTCACCATTTCATCCATATTCTCTAAATGGCACCCGGAGGCTGGTACACAACTATGGAGCTGCACCAGGAAACATGAGAATGGGAAAAGGTTGCACAGAATTTCACATACACATTCCAGTTTGTAAATGAGAAACCAATAGTTGATATTGCGTTGAAGACCCTTAAGGAGAAGATATTTACAGATATTCCACTGGAGGTTGGGTATTCTCAACCCTGCACTGCGCATTCCCACCAGTGCTGTGAGACCGTTCAACACTGAATGACCTGTTATAACCTCTCCATAGATCCATAGGATGATCTGAATAGCATTAATATTCCAGAGTCAAAAGGATCGCTCACAGTAGAAGGAAGTGACATTTCTAGTGAGCAGTCCATTAAGCCGCTAAATATTAAGAAATTTAACATTGGCTTGGAGGACAATACGAAATTTGCTAACATTGGAGACTATTGGGATGAAGCGACAGTAGCCAAAATCACTAATCTATTACATGATTTCTAGGACCTATTCCCGATGAACTTCAGGGAAATGAAGGGGATAGTAGGAGATTTGGGCGAAATGAAAATTCTGCTCAAGCACGATGCAAGGCCAGTAAAATAGCACTTGTACAGACTAAATCCATGCTATAAAGAAAAAGTGAAAGCAGAACTGGATCGCATGCTGGAAGCAGGAATCATTTAACCTATTGAAGAGTCAGAGTGGATAATCCCTATATTGATTCAGGACAAAAAGGCGACAGGCAAGGTCAGGATCTGTGTCAACCTTAGGAAGCTAAACGATGCCTACTTAAATGATCCATTCCCCACACCATTTATAGAGGAAATCTTGGAGAGTGTCGGCGGACAAGAAATGTACTCATTCCTAGACGTATTCTCGGGATACCATCAAGTCAGAATTGTGCAAGAGGACCACCACAAAACAACCTTTGCAATAGAATGGGGATGCTACCAATACATGGTAATTCCCTTTGGCCTTAAAAACACCCCTGCTATTTTTTCTAGAATAGTATTTTCTGCTTTTAAATATTTCATTCATAAGTTTCTTGAAGTATATTTCGATGACTAGACGGTCTTTGGTATGGTAAGAGACCATATTGAGAATCTGTGCATGATGCTGGAAAGGTGTCGCCAGTATCAAATTGCGCTGAATTTGAGAAAATGTATATTTTGTGCACCATTTGGTGTACTGCTGGGACATGCAGTATGCCGCGACGAGATGCTAGTTGATCCCACGAAGGTGGAAATTATTCTGGACCTACCACCACCCACATCGGTCACACAACTCAGATCCACATTAGGACATACTAGATATTATGAAAAATTCATAAGAGGGTATGCAGAGATAACTGCCCCAATGGAGAAACTGCTGAAGAAGGACGCCAAGTTCGAGTGGAATGAATACTATCAAGGAAATCCAGATAAACTGAAGAACAAAATGGCCACTGCGCCAATATTAATATTCGAAGACCGAAAAAAAGAATTCCATGTACATGTTGATGCATCATCAATTGCACTTGGTATAGTATTAACCCATCCGGGAGAGGGCGCAATTGACCACCCAATTGCATTTGCAAGCAGGAAACTGTCAACAACAGAGAAGAACTACACCACAACTAAAATATAAGGGCTTGCAATGGTCTATGCACTACAAAAGTTCAAACATTATCTATTAGGTGGACACTTCAAAATGTTCACTAATCATTATGCACTGAAGTAACTGGTCAATAAGCCAGTGTTTGGGGGGAATATCTACTAGTGGATCCTCCTATTTCAATCATTTGGCTTTGAAGTCATTGTGAAGACAGGCCGACCGAATGTTGGGCCAAACCACTTGTCACGCATTGAAAGTGGGGAGGAACCCAACAACTTAGAGGATAACATACCTGATGCGCAGCTATTTGCTATCGACGTTGTCAATATAGAATTCGATGCTATTACACACTTAGTGAATACAGGCTATGCGCCTGAAGGTTATTCGACATGGAAAAAAAAACAACTAGTTGCCAAGGCCACAGACTACACGTTAATCGCAGTACAACTGTATAAGTTGGGACCAGATGAAATACTATGCAGATGCGTCTTTGATCCTAAAGGAAATGTGTAATGGCTGAAGCGCATGAGGGTGTTTCAGGAGGACACTATGCCGGGAAGGCAACGAAGCGCAAGATTTTGCAAGCTGGACTTTGGTGGCCAACTATGCATATGGATACAAGGAAATACTATTTCGATTGTGATAAGTGTCAAAGAATAGGGAAACCATCACGACGTGATGAAATGCCACTTTCACCACAAATTACACTGCAAGCCTTTAATAAATGGGAAGTGGATTCTGTCGGCCCTATTAGTCCGCTAAGGAAATAGACTGGTGCATGCTATATTATAACTACTATAGGTTACTTGACAAGATGGGGAAAAGCAACACTTGTGAAATATTGCACCACCGCAACTGCGGAGAAGCTTCTTTTTGAAAATGTAGCCACAAGGTTTGGTTACCCGAAGATCCTTATCAGCGACCAAGGTACGCATTTTGTAAATAGGCTAATTGTTGAACTGACTGCAGAATTCCAAATCCAGCACAAGAAGATAACACCCTACCATTCTCAAGAAAATACAACTGTTGAGGCCTTCAACAAGATATTGGAGAATGCTTTGACCAAGTTCTATAATGTGCAAAGAGATGACTGGGAATAGAAAGTATCAACAGTATTATGGGCTTACATAACAACATGCAAACAACTAACTGGATACACTCCTTTTCGATTAGTCTATGGACAAGAAGCATTCATGCTCATGGAGTACATTGTGCCGAGCCTAGGAATCGCTGCGCTAACAGAGATGATAGATACCAATGCTCTAGAAGAAATACTTGCGTAACTGATTCAAATGGAGGAAGAATGCTTCTTTGTGGGATTCCATCAAAATATGGAAAAATAGTGGCAAAATTCATGGCATGATTGCCACATCAGAACAAAGCAGTTCAAGGTCGGCAGACTTGTTCTGATGTATGACAACAAGTTTCTCAAGCACATAGGTAAGCTCAAAACGCACTGGCTAGGCCCATATGTGGTTGCACACATTACTGAAGCAGGTGCGGTAAAACTACATAAGCTAGATGGAACACCAGTTGCGGGTATGATCAATGGAAGTCGATTAAAACCATACCGCGATGACTACGACACGGTCCCATAAGGCTGGGGCATGCAGCAAAAAAAAAGATCTAAAGGGAGGAAAGCAACGTGAGAAGCATCTCCAGCGCAACCTAGCACAGGAAAAGGAAGTTGTGCTGAAAAATGGTGCGCTGTAAAACCACCAACGAACCAGCTAAGAGACAACTTGCGGGAAGTGGCAAACAGCTAGCAGACATCGACGGACTGTTAAATGCATGAGAATTCGAAAAATATTCGGCGCTGGTGACAACTCAGTAGTATTAATTTGGAAACTTTGAGGAGAATGGCGGCAAGATTTTTGGTCCCATCCGTCGTATTACCCTTAACTACCCTGAAAAGTACATAATGGAACCTAAGTGTGTGAGGAAAGGGGACAAAGGACGATCCCATGTGCTCTGTCAGATGGTCCATCATTGCGGCCAGTCATAGGTTATCGTCAGATGGTCCATCATTGTGACCAGTCAATATTTAACTTGCAGTGGGCTATTTAATGCTGCGACGGATGCACTATGGGCCCTTGGATGTCCAACATGTATTGGATGTCAAACAGATTGAGATCCAATGTCCCACAGTGCTACCTTCATAGCATTAAATAACCTACTACATCTTAAATATTGTTCTCCCTATGCCTATGTAGGTTTGAATGGCCATCTTTTTTGTTTTATTTTGTAATCTCGGGCTTGCAAGAGATTTTAAAAAGTCCTTGGTGGTTCTATAAATTACCTTGTACCAACAAAGACGACCATAGATTTGTGCTCCTTCTGCTTTCTACTTTACTTAAACTTTGATATGTGTCTTGACATGGCTGTCCTCGACTGCAATTACTCATATAATATTCATAAACATGGTTTCCCTGCAAATCTAGCTTGTCTAATAAAAAAATGTATTACACCTGAAAATTCCTACCACCTCATCTGTGATGTTGTTTTTACTATTAAACTAGATGGCACTGGAGTCATATGTACTTCCTAAATGTTGTCAAAGTTTCAAGGGAGTGTGCATGCATCAACCTCAATAAGCTAGATTCCTAACCAAGATTGTGAAAGGAATCAATGTCAACTTAGTAAAATCATGGCTTTAAAATTTCTCACAACTCTTCACAGAAGATGAGTGCATAGATACCACAACTGCATGCTGCAAGTGCAACTTTTCGTAGACTAATGCATAAATACTTACCTTTTAAAGCATGGACTTAGTGCCCTTAGCAGCTCCACTTATTTTAATATAAAATATCTAATACAATTTTTCTTATTATTCACTATACTGATGATGATGGTGGTGGTGGTTAATGTTCCCCGAGAACAAAAATTTGGTCTATTGTACCTAAAGAAACGAATTATTTAGTTTTTTTTTAAATTGTATTTCTATGCTCAAAGAGCTTGGACATAAGCGTCCCGAGATCACTATAGTTTTAACAAGTTAAAAGGCTAAGAAGGTTGGTATTGCAACAAATATTATGAAACTGCGATCTAATGTGGGTGTACGTAGGGAACTCTAAGAGGAAGTGATTTTCATCCTCAATATCCATATTTTCACAAATATGGAAGATCCTTTCCACCCATGGTGTTTTAGGAACTAACGAACGACCTCTTTCACTATGGAGCTCATGAGAGTTCATCCTTATGTTGGCTATATTAATTTTTTTCTTTGAACTTTTTAAAACAGAGAGATACTTTTGATCTTCTAGAGTAGGGTTGATGACCTCTTTATAATATCTTAATTTTATTTTAGCATCTAAATCTTTCTCACACCACATTTTCTCTTTAAACTTAGAAGTAACAATATTTTTAATGTTATTAATATTTTGCAATGCAATAGTTTCGTCAATCTCCCAATGGTTTAAGCAGGCCCTGGTATCTTTATACCTACTTCGCTTGAGTCTTAGGTGATTTTGGATGGAATTTAAATCTAGATTAGGAAGGCTATGGTCTCCCATGTTATTGATTGTATGCTTGTATAACAAGATCCTAGTCATAGCGAGGCTTTCGATAGGGGAAAGACCCACTTATATAAGGAGAATAGGGTAGGGTGTATTGCTTTTCATTATGAGGTTATACGTTATAAAACACTTCTGGATTTGCTCAATATTCCTCTAGGATTCTCTAGAGATGTTGCAACCCCAAACGTCACACCCATACAAGATAACAAGAGTGACTAAAGTTTAAAGAGGAGATTCTTTTATCCCACATCACAAGGTTTGCTGCTTTATAATTATTTTCAAGACCAAAATAAGCTTTCCACCCTCCATTAATCCTTTTCTCAATGCTATAGTTCCAATTGAGCTTGCGATGAATATAAATTCCTAAGTATTTGTAAGAAGACACTTCCTCCAGGTTGCTATTGTCATACAAAAATTCAGCGTAAGTGTCCTTATTGGATTTGATAATCATAACTTTTGGTTTGTTAGTATTAACAGTCATACCCATGGTAGAGAAAAAATCCTTAAGAATTCTTAGTTGCTTATCTATATCAGATGGCCACCTGGCTAAAAGAACATTATCGTCAACATATAGAAGAAGGATGATGATTATTCCATCTAAGATCATGCCAACACAACCTGCTTCTTCTAAACAACCTTCTAGATTATCGATGTAAATACCAAATAAGGTAGGGGAGAGGGGGCAACCTTGTTTAACTCCGATATTACACTTAATATCTTTTGATCACCCCTCGTTGCTCTTAAACTTGGCAATGACATTCTTGTATAACCTTATTGCGGAAGCTCTCAACTTGAAAGGAACCTTTAGCTCTTCTAATTTGTTCCACAGGTTGTTTCTATGTATCGTATCAAAATCCTTTGTAAATCCCACAAAGCAATAAAAGAGACTGGATTTGTCATTATGGCGCTCCTCCACAATGACCCTGAGCGTAACGAGGTGGTCTGTTGTTGAGTGCTTCCTTCTAAAACCTGCTTGACCTTTAGCCCGCTTACCTTCACTTTCTATCCATATGCTGAGCTTCTTTTCCAAAATAATACCATATAACTTGGCTAAGAGAGGGCTAATCATAATTGTTCGATAATTAGAGGGGTTATTTGTATCCCCACTTTTAAAAATAGGGATAATGAGGCTTTGACTCCATGGTTTAAAGAACCCTTGTTTGACTACTTGATTGAATAGCTTGTGGATGTGAGGGATGAGGACATGACCTCCAGTTTTTAAGATTTCTTCATGGTAACCTTCAAAGTCCTTAGCTTTTCCATTTTCCAGACGCTTAACCCCAAAATCTATGTCTTCTAATGAGAAAACATCTTCTTCCATTGTGAGCAGGGTTTCAAAGTTATTTACGACATTTGGGGATTCATAAATCTTTTTAAGGTAGGAATTCCAGTCGTGCAAAGCAATTATATTATTATTTTTGTCCTTAGCTTTTCCATTTTCCAGACGCTTAACCCCAAAATCTATGTCTTCTAATGAGAAAACATCTTCTTCCATTGTGAGCAGGGTTTCAAAGTTATTTACGACATTTGTGGATTCATAAATCTTTTTAAGGTAGGAATTCCAGTCGTGCAAAGAAATTATATTATTATTTTTAGTTTTTCTAGTTAAAATCTACCTCCATAATTTCTTAGGAGCCACCTTAGAAAGGTGTAAGAGATTTTCTTGTCTTTTATGAATATATTGCATTTTTTCCTTTTAGTTAGGGTTTTGTATATTTTTGTCTTATCAATTTTAAGAGACTCATCAAGAGCCTCTTTAATTTCTCTCCTCGCTCTTTTACAATCTTTATCATACCAAGGATTGATTTTGATATTTCTTTTATTACTTGAAAATTCAATTGAGAACTTGTTAATAAAATAAGAGAGGTTTGTAGTAAAATTATGGTAGAGGTGTTCTATGTGGTCTATACTTGATAAAAGAAGCAAATTAATTTTTAAGTCATTTAGAACAATATCTTTTTTTTATTTCTATCAAAGATCAAGTTTTTTTGGCTATGAGGATTATCCTCTATGGGATCTCTATTCATGACAAAGTTGAGAGTTACAATTAACGGTTTATGATCTGATTCATGCTCGTGGTCGTTTAAGATGTCAAAATTATATATTTCGTTGGATAAAGGGATATTGGAAAAAACATAGTCTACCACATTCCTACCAAGGCCATGGATACAGGTCATCTAGCTAGAATTGGGCCACTTCTTTAGACCGTTGCAAATTATGAGATCTTGAGAACTGTAGAGCTTGACCAGCTCAGACTCGAACAATTTTTCCCTTGGATCTCTAGAGCTTCTTTTGTACATATCAGCTAGAGTAAGGTCTTTGTCTAACCAAAGAGGGTTAGAGTTGGAATGATTACTTAGAAGAATAGCTTGGTTTCTTGAAGTTCGATCATTAAAGTCACTTATTAAGAGGATATTACCTTCATTTCTTAGGCTAGAAATATCATTTTCTAACCCATTGTAAGGACAATTTTTATCTAAATTGTTTTTCTTATAAAAGTTAGAATTAATAGAGGTAAAATAACATATTGTTGGATGTGAGAGATGAGGACAAGACCTCCAGTTTTTAAGATTTATACCAGGTAACTACACCAATACAATGATACAAGTGAATTATTTAATACAATCAAATCTAAATACAAAATTGTTATTAATCCCTTTTTAAGTATATACTTATAGATCAAAATCAAAATCAAAATCAATCACAACTTTTTAATTAAAATTTGTTATAATAATATAAAATATCAACTTCATTATAATATCAAAACCATCCCTTCATTATAACATCACAACCGTCCCACTTTTGGAGGTAAATAAAAAATAGTATCAAAACCGTCCGTTCATTATAACATCACAACGGTCCCACTTTTGGAGGTAAATAAAAAATTAATAAAGAAGTGTGACATTCATGCATAAATATTATTTCGGTGGAATATATCTATTTAATCACAACTACTTAATAAAAGTATCATAATTGCCCCTCACAACCGTCCTACTCTTGAGGTAAATAAAAAATTGATAAAGCAATGTAACCTATTTTTGGGTGGTAAATAAAAAAATAAATGAATTATTTGGATTGTTATAAAATTTTATTTTTATGATAAAAAAAACTTAGAAATAAGATTTTTTAGGTTGCCATAGTTTAGACTTGTTATAAGGTTATGGAGGTTTTTATTGCATAAAAGATGAAACCACAATTTGATGTGGGTGTACACAGGGTATTCTAAGAGAAAGTGACTTTTATCCTCAAGTTTTAGGAAATGTCCAACATCCTATTTTACTATGAAGCTCATGAGAGTTCGTTTTAATATTGGATATATTAATATTTTCTTTGAACTAGTTAGAAAAAAAGATGTGCTTTTGATCTTATAGATTAAGGCTAATGACCTTCTTATAATATCTTAATTTTCTTTTAACCTCTAATTCTTTCTCACCCCAATTTTCTCTTTAATACTTAGACGTGATAATACCTTTAATGTTGTTGATATTTTACAAAGTGACATTTTTCTCAATCCCCAAATGGTTTAACCAAGCCATGATGTCTTTAAATCAACCTCTCTTGATGTGAAGGTGGTATTGACTGGATTTTAAAGCAATTTTAGAAAGTCTCTGGTCTTCCATGTTACTTATCATGTACTTGTAAATCATGTACCTAGTCATAGTGATGCTCTCTATAGGGGAAACACACACTTACATTAGGAGAATAGGATAGGGTGTATTACTTTTAATTTTGAGGATTTATGTTATATAATGCTTTTGGATTTTCTCAATATTTCTCTAGGATTCTCTAGAGATGTTGCAACCCCAAACTTCACAACCATACAAGATAACAAGAATGACGAGAGTTTAAAAACAAACTTTTTTTTATCCCGCATCACAAGGTTTGTTGATTTAGAATTGTTTTCAAGACTAAAATAAGCTTTCCAACCTCCTTTAATTATTTTCTCAATGTTATTGTTCCAGTTGAGCTTGTGATCTATATCAATTCCAAGATATTTGTAAGAAGACACTTCCTCCAAGTTACTATTGTCTTATACAAAATTAGCATAAGTGTTAACAGTCATACCTTTGTGTTGTCAGTGTTAACAGTCATACCCATATTAGAGCAAAAATTCTTAAGAATTCTTAATTTCTTATGAAGATAAAAAGGACACATTTCCATAAGCATAATATCATTAGCATAGAGAAGGACAGTGACGAATATTCCACCTAGGGTTGTGCCAATGTAACTTGATTATTCTAAACAATCTTCTATCCTATTGATGTAATGCCGAAAATGGTAGGGGAGAGGGGGAAACCTTTTTTAACTCCAGTTTTACAATTAATATCTTTCAACCATCCCTTAGTGCTTTTAAATTTGGCAATTATAGTATCATACAAACTTATCGCGGAATCTCCCAACTCAAAAGGAACCTTTATATCTGCTAATCTATTCCACAAGTTATTTTTAGGCACCATATCGAAAGCTTTCCTAAATTCCACAAAGTAGCAGTAGAGATTGGATTTACTATCACAACATTCCTTTGCAATGATCCTAAGTGTTACAACATGGTCTATGGTAAAGTGATGTATTCTAAATATTGCCTAACCTTTAGCCCAGTTACCTTCACTTTCTAGCCGTACACTGATTTTCTTTTCTAAAATGATACCATAAAGCTTGGCTAAGAGAGTTTTAATCATAATGGTTTGATAATTAGAGGGGTTATTTTATCACCATTTAAACATTACACATTGCCTCTTATTAGAGTGTGATTAAGAGCATGTTTTTCACTGCGGCATAATGCACAGAATTTTCACTGAGGTAATTTTCAAGACTGAGATTTTTAACCAAGTCATTTTTTTAGGGCATTTTTTCATTGCGGTAGAATCTAGGGCATTTCCACTAAGGCAATTTTTTGTTCATGGATCATTTTCATAAAGGTACTTTCATGTAATATCCATGAAATCACTTTCAAATATGTGGCCATTTTCATGGCATGCCTCCAAAACCTAATCCACTCTTAATTAGGTGCACAAGTTCCTTATCCCAACCTTGGTTCTAATTTATTTTATTTATCGAAAACTTGTTTTTACGTGGGCGTTTTCAAGATTCGAGATTGGGTTTCTCACTACGACATGCTATTTTTAAGATTGGGTTTTTTCACTATGGCACAATACTTTCAAAATTGTTTTTTTTTTCACCGCGACACAATCTAGCGAATTTTCAGTGAACATTTATATGAGCATTTTCATGGGATATTTTTAAGATTGGTATTTTTCATTTATGATATTTTTATCATTTTAATTAATTTATTTAAAACTAGTTTTTACCTTGCAAGTATGAACACCTCACCGTATTTACCAAAGACTACCAAAGGGATACCTAGCACAGTTTCCCTACAAATTATTCATGATTGTATAGAGGAAAGAGAAACTAAACTTCAAACTAAACTAGAGGCCATGCTTGATAATAAATTTTCATCCTCTGAGACAAGATTAAAAAATAAATAGACAATAAGATCACAATGTTGGAGAATAAGTTTCAAACAATGGAGATTATATTTCAAGAAATAGAAAAGAAAAGCCACGGAAAAAAACAACCAATCCAAGAAGGAGATATTCATAATTTATAAAACCTTGAGATGAAGAGAAACATTAAAGAACATGAAGCAAAGGTAAATGACAATCTAACCCTAAATAGTATGGAAGGTAAATTGGATATAAAATAGGAAATAAATAAGAAGATTGAATTATACCATGAATGTAACAAAGGAGCCTTGAACCTCATAATTTTTGGTTTGAAGGATCTTGAAGATAGTACACTAGCTCTAGTTAGGGAGGAAAAACTTAATAAATTACAAATTTAAACTAGTTGCCTCATAGAAAAAAGAGGTTGGGAAATCTAATTAAGATTAAAGATAGGCTAATCAAGGTTATGGTCATCTCTAAGGACCATAAAATCAACATACTTAGTAAAACCCTATGTCTAAAAGAATCGTAAATATTTATAAATGAAGATCTCATTCCAAAAGATCAATCCGAACTAATAAATGAAGATCAAAAGGTAAAAAAAGATAGTAAGGAAAGAAAATGAGCACTATAAGAAATATAAATGATGTTATCCAAGATAGTGGCAAAAAATATAATAATAAATAGGAACTTTGCACAATCCAAATTCTCCCTTGAAACTTCCAGGGATTTCCATGGAACAAAGGTCCCAAGTTATGTTGGATTTCGAATGAAATCAATATTATATTGCTGGTTGAAACTTGGGAGCATGAAGAAATTAAGGACCCTACAATAGAAGGATTTGTCTTAGGGTCGATATAGAACAAACAATCTTGTCATTGAGGCAATGGAGGCATATCTTGTTACATTAGGAAGAACATTTTCCCCTATGTTATGATCTATAAGAAAAATCCATTCAACTAGTACATATGGATGGATATTACAGATATTAATACTAAACAAATATTTATAGCAATTTTTTATTGTGTGCATATCAATTATAGATTTTACAAGAAGAATAATATAGATAAAGCGTGTCCTCTTAGTGGCCTTAAACATGATATTTCTATTTTAAGAAATGAATGCAATATACAATTAATGCGTGACTTTAATTATTGAACAACTAGTAACACCAAGCTATTCTCTTAAGTAATTCTTCCAACCCTAATCCTCAATTGTTAAACGAATACCTTGCTTTAGTTGATGTCTACAAAATAATTTCTACATATTAAAGGGAAAATTTGTTTAGTTCTGAGCTAATAAAGCTATGTAGTACTCAAGATCTAATTATTTGCAACAATATTATGAAATGGCCTAATTCTAGACTAATGACTTGCATTCATGGGATTGGAAGTAGTTGGACTGACTATGTCATTTATGATATCTCATTTAAACAACCAAATAATAAATTTTGAAATTTTAAATGATTAAGATCAAAGGCCTTTAATTGTATCTCTCAACTTTGTTATGAATAGTAGTCTCATTGAAACACATTATTAGAGTAAAAAATATTTAATATTCAACAAAATTAAATTTGATCTCTTTCAAAATGATTTAAATAATAATATGTTTCCTCTATCTAATAGGGGAAATATATAATACCTTCATCATAATTTTCCTACAACCCTCTCATCTTCCATTAACAAGTTCTCTATTAAAGTGCCATATAAAAATAGAAATAGAATGACTAACCCTTGGTATGGCAATAAGTGCAAAATCACAATAAGATAAATCAAGGAAGTTATTGAGGAGTCCCTAAAAGTTGATAAGATAAAAATGTACAAATCCATCATTACCTATATAATAATAAGCAGGAGAAGAGTTTACACCTCCCCTAAGAAATTTCGAGACAAATTCTAACTCGTAAAATTAAAGACAATAATATGGTTGTATTGAAGGACTATAACTCCCATCTTTAGAAGCTTTTTGAATCAAATGATGTCATGGACAACATTTGTTGGCCTCTTACTCTTTATTGTCTCGACTCGCGGTTCAACAAAACCACAATAACAATAATAAACCATAAGACATCATCCCAACAGAGTAAGCTCAGTTGATAGCACCTATGAGGCAGGAGTAGTATCACCCAAGATATCTAATGGGTAACTGCTAAAACCATGTTTCCGTAGTTGGCGAGGGATTACAGTCCCTTGGTGCTCAGCCAAGGCACTCAATGAAGGAAATAGGACAATGGGGTCTATTACTGTGCGACTAGGCACAACTGTATCTCAGTGCAGGCCCAACACGACCCTGTCCTTAACCTTAAAAAATGGTGAGATGCAGCCGGTTCCTTGTACTTACAAACAGTGTGCAACTTATGCTTTGACTTAGGAAATTAACTATAAACATATTCACACATTCCAGCAATTCTTTAACAACCATTCATGCGCTGATTAATAATAAGACACCATATGCTCAATAGTAACTCATCAACATACCGTAAGCAAATACTTGGAATTCACATAAGCATTCGACCTTAATCAATCATTCAATGCAGGAAATAATGTGGAAACCCATATGGGAAGAACCACCAAGGTTCTCTTCATCTGGCATGATAATTGGATATAGAACCTTACAGTCTGCGATTTGTAGACTGATCTTATGATATTTCTTTCTGACTCAATCTTCTTGCTCCAATGCTCTCTGGTTTTTTCTTCTATCTACTCCTACTGATCCACACACAGCCTAGATCGACTCTTCTACCTACGGTCTGCGCAATAAGCTGCAGATTCCTTCTTCCTTTGCCGGTCTACACACACAGGTACAAGATCCACGGCTCAACAACCTTCTACTACTACCAGACTCTTCTCTGAGTCTTTTCTTCCTTCTATCCCTAACTTCCTTAATAAAACTAAGTGAATTGGCGAACATCCAACCAACAAAATGAAAACCCAAAAATACCAACCCCTAGATAGGACGGGTTCTTCCTATTTATATATTCTATAGGACCATGCAGGGTCGACTAAATACTGCTCATCTGTTACAGGTCGTATTCAGCCGTAAAAAACGGTTACAAGCTATCATGGATTGGCACAAGGAACTATCATCCTGAATTACAAATATTCCTTCATACGTGTGTTATCTGCAGGCTTATGTCATCTTTAGCAGCCACGATCTTCTTGACTTGTCGCTTTCTGGTCGCTACCTGCTTGCACATTTGTAACATCGCCTTACCTCCCTTGTGTGCATGTCTTATCCTTCTACACTGGTTCCTTTTCTTCCTTCGCGACCTACTTTCCTTCTTGTCGCACGCACAAATTTCCTTCCTTGCTTGTGTGCCAGCCATCTTCTTTGTGTTCCTTTCCTGGCCCAATAGGCCCCCAACACTCACATGTGGCTCGTCCCGAGCCACTAAGCAACAAAGGGAATTCTCCTCAATATTTTATGCCACAAAATTTCAGGTTTCTCCCCCAAAACCTTGTGTCTCTGGCGCCAACTACGTAACAGGACCAACCATGTCCTGAAATTCCTTCACCATTTATTGCACCTAAGGAACTTCTTGTGTTACTTCTTCTGTCTGTACGAACAACTGCTCCACTCAGTCGAAACTGAGATGTTCCGATAGACCTGCCTCTACTGACTGCGTAATTTTTCCAAGTTTCTGCTACAGTGGCTAAATAAGGCCGATGAGCCGCACTACTTCTGATTGGTGTGTCTCAACTTTTGCTTCCCTTGCTCACTCTTGGTCACGAAGAGCCTGGACGTCCTACTGCAGTCATTTGATCTCAGTCATCTTGGTAACTTTCTTTTGAAACTGTAGCTTCTTCATCTCTGCTTTTTCCACAACGATTTTCTCCTCAGCCTTGCGTACATTTTCTCTTATGTTCTTGGTAGTCACGTCTTTCAAAAGCGCTTCCCATATGATGGAAACGGATTCTAGTTCCTTAGTGAAGAATGTTTCTCCTTCAGTTATCTTCCCATTAGCCTCAGACATTGCTCTTCTTCGCTCCTCGAGCACCTCAAGAGGTGTTCTTGGCACCTGTCCTGCTTGAAGTTCCTCAACTTGTTTCTTCAGTTCTTGTGTGATTTTCGTGATCCTAGATACCTTAGCTGTCGAATCCTCATCTTCCTGACCTGCTTCAGGTGGAAACTCTGCGATCACACTTTTAATCGTTTCGACTAATGCAATGTGGATTTGATCACGCGTCACGATTTCTTGTTCCTTCTCTATAAGGAGGGAAATACACCCGTGAATTTCTTTCTCTTTCTCCTTAAGGAGGTCCTTGCGCATCTTCTCCTTTATTTTTCTATTTTGTTTCCTGATAGGAAACAACATTTTCCCTTAGCCGTATTTCTGACATAGATGCCTGCTGTGCTGCATAGACTTCACTCAAGGGCATATTGGAGAAGTCAAGCTGTAGTGTGGAAAAATCCTTGATAAAATCATCGAAGATACTTGTCTCTATTCATGTTTCCAGTGCATGCCCTTGGATTGTTACCTTGATCGGTGGTACCATCTCCGGAATGACTAATCGAACGTTGGGATCGATGCCATTTGTCTCAGCCTCAACACTAGATTTAACCCCGTTAATGTTGTCTATCAACTTATTGAGGTGGTTCCCAACTTGATTAGCTATGCGTACCTACTGCATCTTCAGGTTGGCGAGGATATCGTTGGCGACCAAAGCTACCACTTCTACTAGCGTGCGGATATCCTATTTAGTCAAGGTATTTGTGTTATTTGTCTTGCTAGATTTCCTTTTCTTGTGCAAGGGATCCCATCCTTGTTGATGCGTTTGTTTTTGTGTCTATACATTCTCTTGAGTTGGTGTGTGCTCTGAATCACCATGATCAGATGCACCATTTCCCCTTTGATTATCTTATTCTTGTTCCTATTCTTGCGACTGATTATATTGACTGTCGCCTCCCTCGTTTCCATGACCATTTACTTAGCCAATTCCAGTATCAACGGCCGCACCACCATTTGCACCTTTGTTAGCTCGTGGGTCTTCCTGGTTTTTCTCTTCAGGCAGCGACTATGTCAGTGGGCCGCACCATTAATCCAGCCATAGGTGGACAATTGCGTCCACATATTCATCTGTGATCATGAATCCAATGTTGTGTAATTGCTTGTTCGAGTCCTTCTTCAACTCTAAAATAATATTATGTGCACCGACCTAGAAATTGATGAAGGCCGTGTACCTGCGCATCGTCATGGCCCAGATTCTATGAGATTGACGGACAACATCACACAGCACCTCGAGGTGCAAAAATAACTCGATGTTTTTATCTGTCTGTCGGATGTTGTCTTTCTTGTCTTCTGATAACTTCTGTAACCTTACGGTGCCATGGCAAGGTAGTGGGAGATCCACTTGTACATAATCTAGTGGGTTGGCCCACAGGATGAAGGAGATCAAGAACAGAAGTCAGGAGTAGTGGAATTTATGGTTAGGGTCCTCCTAGGCCTGTACTACATCATGTATCAGTTCATTCAGCAAGAACCATGACCAATTGAAAACCCCCCCTAGAGCACACAACTCTACAATTTCTACTTTTTTCGCAGTACACTGAGTTGGCCTCATCTTGTGCAGTAACTTACAAGATAGGATCCTTGCGGCGAACCGCATACCTGCATCTTCGATAGGGCCAATTAGGAAGCCCCTTTTTGCACGCTGAAGGCTATACTTCTTCTTCATTTTAGTGGTGTCTTTATGGGCCAAGTATGGCGTGGGGTCTTCTCCTTCTTTTGACAGACCTGTTATTGCAATAATAAGCTCGACGTCGACCAGGTATGGTCGATCGAGCCATAAGAATCCTATGTGGAAACATACCAGAAGTTGTTTCACGTATGTGTTGACCTTTAGACTATGGCTGAAATGCGGCATAAACAACAAGTTTATCAAACCTGTGTGTTCAACTCCCTGATCCCATTACATTGGCCTGAGTATCTATGCACCACTCGGGTCAGGCTAATTCGGGACCAAGCAGTGCACTCTTTTAAACCATTCTTGTTGTCGAGTGTCGATGTCCTCGAAGGTTAGCTTTATGAGCTTTGAAATTAGGTTCATCAATAGGGGAACATTCTCAGGGATCCGTGGTTCTAGCAAAATTTTATTGGCCTTCTTTGGAAGCACCACTTGCTCTGCATCGAATCTCCTTGGCCGGACATAATGAGAGAATTTTTTTGTCTTCCTCCTCAGCATCGGGTCCTCTGCATGGTGGTGAGTCCTCATCCATGAAGGCATCCTCCTATGGGTCTTCCTCCATTGGTCCTTTCCTAGGGTTGTCCACAATGGCCTTGCCCATGCATTTCCTTGATGGTGGTGGTGCTGATGCCTCTCTAATCACTTTCTCTTCGGTTTGTCTCGGCTCCATGGCAGGTGGTGTAGCTGTAGCGGCATCTGGTGATCTTTGAACTGGATTCGACACATGGCCCAAACTAGGGGTTGGGATATTAGTAGGAGCGACCGTAGTGGCAGGATGCTTCTTGGTTCTCGCCATTGGATCGGTGTCTGGTTGCAACCTTGGTTGCTGTACTTTCGGCGATTCTACTTCTTCTTGTTCGTCAATTGGGAAACCTGAGATAATGGTTGCGTCTGATAGATTTCTCTCACCGGGGATTTCAATTACCATGGTTATTGGCTTTCTAACAAAGGGATGATAGGCTTCGGCTCTACAAACACTCGACTCTAGTTCTCTCTTGCTTGCTATGTGCTTGTAAAAGAATGCTTGATGGTGAATACTTGCACTTATACTCTCCAAAACATTATACAATAATTACAGAGTGGGGGTTTGATGTCTAATCAATCACATGGGATTCTCGGCCAACACATCCTTGCATTAAGTCGTTAACTTGAGTACTGCATTGTACTTGTTAGAGAAGTTATGGTAGAACCGTTGGATGTGATCTTAAAGCACACCGTCATTCTCCTCGTATATCGTTGACTTAATGACACTTAGTTGTCATAACAACCTTAATATTCACTGGATATTTGCACTTTAATGCTGGCCAACCTGTCATTTCTGCTTTTTGTAGTACTTTCTTCCTTTTTACTGCACTTTTTTCTTTTTCATGTGCTTGGTACTGGTTCCGTCGCAGACGTTCGACTGAACAATTTTTATGTCTTTCAGCCCTTCTCTCTTTTTTCCATCGTGTAGCGTGATTCTAGCCAGGAATGTTATGACTGTCGTAGTATGGTTTTAGGTGACTATCGTTCACCATACCCATGACATACATACCATCTAGCTTCTACAGTTTTACTGCTCCCACATCAGTGATGTGCGCGATCACATATGGCCCTAGCCAATGCATCTTCAACTTGCCTGGATGATTGAATTTTTTTTTCATATAGCAACACAAGTCCTCCAATTTCGAATGGCTTAACCCTAATATGGTGATCATGCCATGCTTTCTGTCGCTACTTCTCAACTATTTGATAGAATCCTTGAACGAAGCGTTCATCTTCCATATGGACGAGCTATGACAACCTCCATTCAACAACATCTCCCTTAGTCAACTCCGTCAGCGTAGAAATTCTTAGACTTGGTACAATGTAATTCATTGGCACAACAGCTTCTTCTCCATGCACTAGTCTAAGTGGGGTGTGACCTATTAATCTCTTGCAATTTGTGCGATATGCCCATAACAAAACTGAGACTTTCTAATCCTAGTAATCTCGGTGCACATTGCATACCTTGGTCAATGCATTCTCCAAAATCTTGTTGAAAGCTTCGACCATTCCATTTGCCTAAGGATGATAGGGTGTTGTCTTCTTATGCTAGATCTGAAATTCTGCAGTCAGTTCAGAAATCACTTTGTTAACAAAATGCGTACCTTGGTCACTGAGTAGTATGTTTGGACAACCAAATCTGGTTACTATGTTTTCAAACAAAAACTTTGCTGCAGTCACAGTGGTACAATATTTAACAGGTGCAACTTCTGCCCATATGGTGAGATAGTCCATCACAGTGATAATGTAGTGCACACCAGTTCTTTTTCTTGGTGGGTTAATCGATCCAACAAAGTCAACTTCCCATTTTTTGAATGCTTGAAGGGTTATCTGTGACGCAAGTGGCATCTCATCTCGGCGTGACAGTTTTCTTGTTATTTGGTAGATATCACAGTGTTCGCAGAAGCTTTTAGTATCCATGTGTATGGTTGGACAACATAATCCTGCCTACAATATCTTACGCATAGTTGCTTTTCCAGCGTAGTGTCCACCTGTGACACCAGCATGTGCTTCACTCATAACCCAGGGTCATTCATAGTAAAAAACACAGCAACGCAGTACTTTATCCACACGTAGCTTATACAAATGTCCTGCAATTAATGTATAATCAGTAGCTCTAACGACCAAGTGTTTTTTCTGATTAGTTGACATTCCTTTAGGTGCACATCTTGTGCTCCAAAATTGAATGATTGCATTAAACTCATGGTTCTGATCATCCATCATGTGGATCGCAAATAATTGCACGCCAGGAAAATTATCTTCCAAGTTGGTTGGATGTTCACTAATTTCTATCCTTGACAGGTGGTCTGGCCCGACATTCAGTCGACTAGGTTTGACAACGACCTAAAAATCAAATTCCTGAAAGAGGAGAAGCCATCTACAGATCTTCCGCCCAAACACTGGCTTATTGACTAGGTATTTCAGCGCTGAATGGCAAGTGTACATTTGAAAATTCCCACCCAATAAATAGTGTCTAAACTTTTGAAGCGCATAGACCATAGCGAGGCCTTCTCTTTTCGTCATCATGTAGTTCTTTTCTGTCGTTGATAGTTTCCTGCTTGCAAAAGCAATATGGTGATCAAGCGCACCCTCTCCTAGTTGTGTCAAGACTATGGTGAGTGCAACAGACGATGCGTCGACATGAACATGGAAATCCTTCTTCCAGTCTGGAAATACAAGTATTGGTGTAGTGGCCATTGATTTCTTCAACTTATCTAGGTTTCCTGGAAAGCTGCTGTCCATTGAAACTTTGTGTCTTTCTTTAGTAATTTCTCCATAGGTGCAGTGATCACTGCATACCCTCTGATGAATTTCCTGTAGTAGCATATGTTTCCTAACACTAATCTTAGCTGCGTGATTGATGTAGGGGGTGGTATGTCAAGGATAATCGCAATCTTTGTGGGGTCAACCAAAATACCATTGTGACATACGACATGACCCAACAACACACCAAACGATGCACAAAAAGTACATTTCTTAGAATTGAGTGCAATCTAATACTGGTGACAATGGTCCAACATCATGAGAAGACTATCAATATGGTCTCTTACTAGACCAAACAAATTCCAATCATCAAATTACACCTCAAGAAATTTGTGAATAAAATCTTTAAAAGCACAGACTACTATTCTAGAAAAAATAGCAGGTGCATTCTTGAGTGCAAAGGGCATTACCGTATACTGGTAGCATCCCCATTCAGTGACGAAGGTCATTTTCTGACGATCCTCCTTCGTGATTCTAATTTGATGATAGCCCTAAAATCCATCAGTAAATGAATACATCTCTTTCCCTCTTACGCTTTCAAGTATTTCATCTGTAAACGGTGTTGGGAATAGATCATGAAAGAATGCATCGTTCAAATTCCTAAGGTCAACACAGATCGTTACTTCACATGTGGTTTTCTTATCCTGGTTCACTATAGGGCTGATCCACTCTGACTCCTCAACAGGTTCAATGATTCCCGTGGCGAGCATGCGATCTAATTCTGCTTTTACCCTTTCCTTATACTTGGGGTTCATCCTATATGGTCATTGCTTACTAAGTTTAGCATCTGGTCGCAGGGGTATTTTCATCTCCCCTAGGTCTCCCACTATCCCCTTCATCGAGTCTGAGAAGTTGGTAGGGAATAGGTCCTGATATTCATGCAGCAAGTCTGTGATCTTTGTGACTGTCTCTGCATCCCAATAATCTCCTATATTGGCAAACTTTGGGCTCTCTAGCGACCCTATGTTTACCTTCTTGATTTTCAATGGATTAAGGAACTGGTCACTTGAAATACCACTCCCTTCTACTTTGTGTATACTCTCTGAATCTGGTATGTTTATGTTATTCAGATCATCGTCTAGGTCTTCGGCCAAATTGTAGCAATTCATCCATTACTAAATGGTCGCACTACACCGGTGAGAATTGGCCTCTTCCATGGGAATTTCAACGAATATCTTCTCCTTTATCATTTGAAGCGTAGCATCCACTCTAGGGTGATCATCAACAAATTTGAATGTGTGCATGAACTACTTAGCGAGCCCTTCCCAATCCTGGGTTCCTTTTCGCAATTCCATAGATGCATACCAGGTTCTAGGTTTCATTTCCAATGTATGTATAAAATGATGGGCCCACTCTCGTTGTGGGTATTCTGCAAATACCGTGTGACAATGGTTAATATGTTCAAGAGGGTTTTCCAACCCTGAATACTTCTGATTTACGAGGGTGACTTCTTCACCGAATATGAATTCCATCAACCTTTTGCGCTGTGGCCAATCTGTTATAGACTTCTTATGCGCATCCCACCATATAGCGGGCGTAGATTTTTGCACATGATCTAGTGCCAATAAACGTTGTGATTCCGTTACAAATCCTTCAAACTCAGTTAAGAAGGTCACAAGGTTAGGTAAACCCTCATAGGTGAGTAGCTCTCGCATGTCATTCTCCACCTGTCACGCAGACCTTGTAACTCTTGCGCACCTCCGCATAGAGACTTAATGCAGTCTGTTTTTCCAATTCTCTAAATCCTCCCCTAAGTCGGATGTGTAGGAACTAGCACTCTTCCAGCTCAGGTTTCCATCCACTGTTGGGTTGATGTAGTATTATTGTAATGCAGTGACAATGTAGATCTGGTCTAGATAGTCAACCTATACGTCATTGTAGACATGCTCAATGTATCTCTCTCCTTTTAATGGATCAATTGGTAAGACCACTCTCATCTCATTATCCTTGAATGAGATGATCCTTTTCTTGAAATTTATAATGGTCTAGCTGTGTATATCCCAATCTATCCTTAGCAATGCGAGATATGGATTTGTGTCATGAACAATGTTTAATGAACTCAAAGTCTGCAAATGTGCGCAACCCTTCAATGTTGATAGGGACATGACTCAACTGACCAATGGGTAGGACTTTTTCCTGATTTGCAAGTCGCAGCTGGACAGGGTACCAGTCCAAGCGTGGATTTCCCATACTTTCCCAAGTTTGTCGTGTCAAAATATTGACATCAGACCCCAAGTATAAGATGATGCAATCCATGTCGTAGTCACCTATCTGCGCAGTCTTTCTTAACTCTTAACCAGTTTTGATATTCTTTCTCACTTGGTTAACCTTGTTTTCAGGTCGTGGCTCTATGGGTATCTCTTCTATAAATGCTTATAGTTCTACAATAGCATATTTATCTTGTATTAGCGTTAAGCAACTTGATAGAAAGGATTTGAGCTTACTAACCTTTTGTGGGACATTCTTCTAGAATATGTGCTGAAATAGTTCAGGAATATCCCTGAGTTCTTATGATGTTGATGGTTCCGCTGGATTCACAAACTCTGGTCACACATCCAAGAATACTTCCTTTTGTTTCTAGACGTCAAATGACACCTTTTTCTGTGTCGCGGGTCGTACCTATGGCTATAGTTGTTCTTGCGGTTTATCCTGATCAACTCTAGTCACAACACCTCCTCATGTTACGATAGTGACATTCATATCTCGTAGTTCAACCGCAATCATTTGATCATTCATGTTGGTATTTGGGTTTGGGTTCTGCATGGTGTTGGGTCCTATGATAGTCCTTTCTTGCCATTTTGCGATCAACTGTGGACATTTGTCCACATTATGGTCCTGTCCCTTACAGTATGAACATGTCTTTGCAATTTCTAAGCAATATTTAGCATAGTGACCTGGTTTTCCATGGTTATAGCATGTAACTTGACCTCTTCCTCTACCAAAACCTCCTCCTCTGCCTCTTCCTCTGAATTTTCCACTACCCCTTTCTTGAGGGTGTGGTTGCTATGGTGGGTACTGATTCTATTGGTAGTGCATCTGGTAGTGATTTTGTTGTGTGTATCCTTGATGAGGCGCATAATGAGGTTGATACTAGTTTTGATACTGATTGGGTGGGAACTGCATAGGCTAATACGATGCTTGCATGGGTTCACCCTGAACATGCCTTCATTTTTGATTAAGTAGGTATCAATGGTCCTTTCCTTCAAGAGTTGGTATGCTCTGTAATCTTTCTCTTCATGGCCTACTGACATACAAAATTTACAAAAGAGGTTCTTCAGGATACTTACTACCTTTTGAAAATATAAACACTCCTCGTCGCAATGCCCTCTAGACTGGCATATGAGAGACCAAGGTATTCCATGGCCATTTAATGGGTTTGGTGCCCCCGATGTGATATAGTTCATGAAGATCAGACAGTTATCCTTATTGTGTCTATCTGTTTTGCATTTTTGTGCACCACAAATATTCTTAAGCTTCCTTACCCTTCTTGATGTCCTGCAATTGTATCGTCAGATTAGCCAGTTGTGACTAAACTTGCACCATCCCTGTGGCACCATCGCCAATTGGTGAGGCCGCCATATTCATTGCCAACTCTAGTGCTTCTTTCTATGACTCAATATTTTGTTGCATCAACAACCCTCAAATATGTGGGAATACCACAAAAATAAACCACTCTTTATGATGAACATCCGACATTTGGAAAATCATCTTCTCCATCAAATTTTTAAACCACTGGTCAAATTCCCATACTAATTCTACCAATGCTTTCTTTATCTCTTTGATCTCAGTAATACACTGCAACTACGATTTAGGTTTTCTGAACTCAGAAATAATTGCAGCTTGGATCTCCTCAAGGGTCTTCTGCGTAGTTCTGGTCGGTGCAGAAAAGAAATTCATAAACCAATCTAGCGCATGACCCCTTAGAGTCATGATCATGTACGCTTTTCTTATGTCTACATTATGGACTAAACGAACCATCCAAACAGCTTCACAGAGGAACCAGTGTTGTTTTGGGTCTTCTGTTCCATTCCCATTGAATGTAGGTAAGTGAATATCTTCCCCAGCCATTGATTGCCGTCTATATTCTCTGGTAGGGGATTCAAAGGGGGTGAACCCTCTTTTTGGTTAGTCGTAGTACTAGCACTATCAGTATTAGTAGTCCTTTCCAGGGACGAGGCTCTTGATCTTACCTTCTGTGATATTCCTAGTGTAATATAGTTTCATCCTGACCTTGGTGTCTTCGCAGATTCTTCCAATTCCTCTGCTCCTTTTGATATCATGCTATAGTCCTCATCTTCATTGCAATACCCTTCGTATTCCTGTGACTAAATTTCACCTTCACTCTCCTCGAACAGACTAGGATTTCATCGCTCTCTTTCAGTATTTCTTCTTTTCCCTAATCTGAATCTCCTTCCACTCCTTAGGAATCTAGCTTCTAGTTTAGGTTCTGTACTTCCAAGCAATATCTCAGCTCACCCTTTCCCATTTTCTTAATAAGTCGTCTGTGACATAGCCTCTTTCCCAGGTATGTGACTCAACTAATCAAATGTAATATACCCTTCTCATAGACTAGCATCTTAATCCATGTATTTATAGATAACAAATATCTTCTTTGGGGTCCTTTGAAAAAAATTCTTTCAGCCTCGCTATATGAGGTTATAGTGTCTACTGCAAACCGTAGTAATATATCCTTGTAAGATATTGTCAACCCAAAAATCAACAACTCTAGAGATGGTGTTACTTACACTGGTTACCTTGCGAACCAACTCATCATTCCATTCAATGCCTTCTCTTCTCTAAAAATTTGTATGTCTAGTTGCCAATATTGATAACCACTTGTGCAGTATAATGGGGAACTCTACAAAGAAGATATCATGGATATCAGAGTATATATACTCGTCTACCCAGTTTTCTATGCTCAACCATGATCCTGCACTCTCTTCTTGTGTGAATGTTAGTGTCTTAGAATCCATCCAGTCCTCTATCTATTTCTTCATCAAATTCCACAACATTTCCCTCGACTCAAATGATTAATAGTCCCAGCAACGCAACCATTTTTTGGCCTCTTACTCCTTCTTGTCTTGACCCGTGATTGAACAACACCATAATACCAGCAATAAACCACAAGACATCAGCTCGATAAAGCAATCTCAATTGACAACACCTGCGAGCTAGGCATAGTCTTACTCGAGATATCTAATGGGTAACTGCCAGAACCATGTTTCCACAGTTGGCAAGGTATTGTAGTCCCTTGGAACTTATCCAAGGCGCTTGATGAAGGAAACATGATGATGGGGTCTATTACTATGCGACTAGGCAGAACTGTATGTCAGTGCACGCCCGACATGACCTTGTCCTTAACCTTAACAACTGGTGCAACTCGTATGACACAGCCGGTTCCTTGTACTTATAGACAGTGTGTGACTTATGCTTTAACTTAGGAAATTAACTATAAACTTATTCACACATTCCAGCAATGCTTTAACAACTATTCATTCGCTGATTAATAATAATATTACATACACTCAATAGTATCCCATCAACATACAGTAAGTAAATACTTGGCATTCACATAAACATTCAATATTAATCAATCATTCAACACAGGAAATAACGTGGAAACTCATTTGGGAAAAACTACCAAAGTGATCTTCATTTGGCATGAGAAGTGGATATAGCACCTTGCAGTCTACGATTTGCAGACTGATATTATGGTATGTCTTTCTAACTCAATATTCTTTCTCTCGTGCTATCTAGTTTGTTCTTATATCTACTCCTACTAATTCACACACATCCTAGATCGACTCTTCTACCTACGGTTTGTGCACTCAACTGCAAATTCCTTCTACCTCTGGTGGTCTGTGCACATAGCTATAAGATCCATGGCTCAACAACCTTCTACTGCTACCAAACTTTTCTTTGAGTCTTTTCTTCCTTCTAACCCTAACTTCCTTAACAAAACTAAGTGACTTGGTGAACAACCAAGCAACAAAATGACAAACCAAAAAGACAAACCCCTATACAGGATGGTTTCTTCCTATTTATATCTTCTAAAGGACCATGTAGGGTTGACTACATACTGCTCATCTGTTACAGGTCGTATTCAGCCATCAAAAATGGTTACAAGCTGTCATGGACTTACACAAGGCACTATCATCCTGACTTACAAATATTCCTTGATACATGTAAAATCCTTAGGCTTACGCCATCTTTAGAAACCACAATCTTCTTGACTTGTCACTTTCTAGATGCTACCTGCTTGCATGCTTGCAACCTTGCCTTACCTCCCTTGCATGCATGTCCTATCCTTCTGCGCTGGTTCCTTTGCTTCCTTCGTGACCTAATTTCCTTCTTGTCGCATGCACAACCTTCCTTCCTTGCTTGCACGCCATCCATATTCTTTGTGTTCCTTTCTTGTACCAACAACATTCAACCCCTTTTTATGGAAGATGAAGTTTTTTCTTTAGAAGATATATATTTCGGGATTGTGTCCCACAAATGGGAAAATTAAGGACATCAAAGTCTACCAAGCAGAAATCCTAAAAATTGGGGGTCTATCCTCATCGCTCACATGCACAAACTCTTTAATCTAGTATTCAAGGAAGGCTTCCCTAAACCTTAGAGTCAAAGCCTTATTGTATCCATTTTTAAAGACAACAATAAAAATAAACCCTCTAATTATAGGACCATTATGATTAGCCCTCTCTTATCCAAGTGATAATATGCTATTATTTTGGAAAATAAGATTGACATATGGCTTAAAATTCTAGGTAAAAGAGCTAAAGGGAAAGTTGGTTTTAGAATGCATCATTCCACCATAAACCACCTCGTTACTCTAAGATCATTGCAAAGAAATGTCACAATAATAAGCTCAATATCCTTTGCTACCTTATGGATTTTAGGAAATATTTTGATACAATGCCTAGAAATAACTTGTCGAAAACATTAGAAGAGTTAAAGGTTCCTTTCAAGTTGAGAGCCGCTGCAATAAGGTTGTAGGAGAATGCCATTACTAAGTTTAAGAATAATGAGTGTTGGTTGGAATATATTAGTTGCAATTTAGTAGTTAAGAAAACCTACCCCCTCTCCCCTACCCTTTTTTATATATATCGTTTGATAAGTTAGAAGGTTGTTTAATAGAGGTGGACTGCACTAGCATGATGTTAGCATGCATTGTGGTCATAGTCCATTATGCTGGAGACATTGTTCTTCTAGAAACATGTCCCTTTGATCTTGATAAGCAATTAAGTATTCTCAAGGATTTCTATTTGGTATGAGCATGACCGTCAATATTGACAAAAAATTATATTTATAAAATATAATAAGGTCACTTATGCTCATTTTTTGTATAATAACAACAACTTAGAGGAAGTGAATTCCTACAAATATTTTAGGATTGATATCCATCACAATATTAACTGGAACTACAACATCAAGAAAAGGATCAATGGGGGGTGGAAAGTTTATTTTGGTCTTGAAAACAATTGTAAGCTGATAAACCTTGTGATGTGGGATACAAAATAAACTCGTTTTTTAAACTCTTGTCACTCCTGTTCTCTTGTACGAGTTTGAAGTTTGGGATTACAACCTCTCTAGAGAATATTGGAAAATGATTGAGCAAATATAGAAGCATGTTATAACTTACAATCTTAAAATTAAAAGCAACACACAATATCCTATTCTCCTGATTAAAGTGGGTCTTTCCCCCATTGAGATAATAGCTATGAATAGGTACCTAATTTACAATAAAAACTTAAATCACTTGGGAGATTAGATACTTCCAAAAAATTCTTTAAATTCCATTCAAAACCACCTAAGGCTCAAGCGAGGTTGGCATAAAGATGTCATTTCTTGGTTAAAGATGTTGGGGATTGACGGAAATGTCACTTTGCAAAATATAGATAATATTAAAATATTATTACTTTGAAGTTCAAAGAGAAGGTGTGGCCTGATGAAAATTTAGAGGATAAGATAAAATTAAGATATTACAAGGAGGTCATTAACCATAATCTTGAACATAAAAATTATATCTCTGTTTTAATTAGTGTAAAGAACAATACCCACATATCTAAAATAAGAATGAATTCTCATAAGTTGCATCATGAAACAAGGTGTTGGTCATCTTT
The DNA here is from genome assembly GCA_001517045.1 of Pseudotsuga menziesii. Classification (NCBI taxonomy): domain Eukaryota; kingdom Viridiplantae; phylum Streptophyta; class Pinopsida; order Pinales; family Pinaceae; genus Pseudotsuga; species Pseudotsuga menziesii. The sequence goes on from LPNX010376268.1 coordinate 367,643, forward strand.
TCTTAAAACTTTGTGGTATGAAAGCATGTGTAATCTTTGAGAGACTATCAATGTTGATAATGAAAATAACTCCCTCTTAGATTGGCTTGCATACACCCACTTAAGATATTCCTTTCATAATTTTGTTACAATACAAATAGGCCCAAGCTTTTTGAAGTGGGTCTTTAAGAATGCTCTTCTCCAAGCTTTTTGAACACATAATTAATTTTCTAAAACAAACCAGGTAGTTCCTTACTTTTCTTTCTTAAAATCCAATAGACCAAAATTGGTCTAAGTGGATGTTAACTACCATCATCATCAATAATCCTTAATTTTTAAATTAATATGTTTTGATATATATAGTTTAAGTGGATCTAATAGTTAAAAAGTCATGTATTTTTTATTAATTTGTTTTAAATTACATATTTAAATATTAAATTCCTAAAGCAACATGAATATTATCAATACTTATGTCACATTTAAAATTTTGAAAAAAAACACTCAAAATAATTGTTTCTTTTTTAATTATTCAAAATTCAATTTATCCATCGAATTTAATTAATATTATAATTTTATTACATATTTTATTTAATTTCTAATTCTATTTAACAAACAATTCATTTTATAATTGATAGTTTGTTCATCAAATTCTCTCTATTATTATTAGTGCCTACCTTCAGGATGACATGGCCTCTATGAATGGTCTTGTTGTCATTCAAATCACTTTGCATGTAAATCAAAATAAGTTTGAAAAGTTTATCCTAAGTTTTCACTATAAATCCATAATGGACTTTTTTTTAACAAATCAATATACACTGCATTTTATACCAACCAATCACCAAGTTCCTCCTCTTATTTACTCATCTCAAAGTGCCATTTTTGTTAGAAATAAATTAGGTTAAATTGCAAATGGTTTCCAGTATTTTTATGAAACAAAATAATACTAGCATTACTTGCTCTAACATTAAATGATAAGCCTCCACACTTCAACTATGAAACTATGATGGTACACCTCCTTGCAACTGCTATGTGGAAACCATGTTTGTCCCAAGCCACCACATGCCATGGGACCACCACCTGCCATTCCAAATGACACATGCTTCTTTGCATTGCTCCATCTATTCTTACTAAAGATAACCATGAGTTGTTGTTTGTTCGGTGGGGAAACGACTCGGCATGCATCTCACTTATGCTTTGTTGTTTTGTAGATCAATATTTTTTCTACATCATTCTGTCCCAATGACCTGCATAAATTCAATATCGAGGACAACATCGTTTTGTCCTGAGGACCTGCGTAAATTCGAGGTCGAGAGAAACATTGTAATGATATAATTTCATAGAAGATAGTGGTAATATATCAATTTTTTTATCTTCCTCTTTCTCTGTAGTTTGGTTAAAGGTATCCTGTTATAAAATCAATACTTCGTTATTCTATAATAGGAAATTAAGACATGTAGAAACAAATAATGAGCTTTACTTACCTTAGCGCAAATGAGTTCCATCTGTAGGTCTTCTCATAAACTTGGATGAGAGTAGTCCATTACAACTAGAACTATGATGATGCAATGAAGCATGGTGCTTTGGCATTGCCTATATGCTCGCCACTTGACACTACCACGGTCTCTTAACATGACCATGCCCCTAAGATACTAGGTACAAGGGATCACATCGAGTAATATCTAATTGTTCCCGATCATCTAGATAACTCAATATAGCTATCCATCTGTAAGAAAACATGGAGAACAATAATTGGAAGGATATCATATGAGGTGAGTTAGAAAATATAATAAATGACTCACTTTCCTTCTTCACTGGATGTGGCATATTCATCAAACTCATATTCTTCAGGATTTTCTTGACTGTTTTGGATCTCCCTAGCCCTTGGTTTGTTCACTGGACTAAATAAGGGGTTAGAAGTTGTGTTAACCCCAAAATTTTTGACTTGATGGGAGTTCATGGTTTCTTTCTTTCCCACCCTTTCTACTGAATTTGTATGACTCGTGTTTGGATCGATTATGGGTAGATGGATTGGGACTGGCTAGTTACTTGCTCACTTTAGATACTAGGATATAAGGTTTGATTTCTCATTAATTGCTATAAAATATAGGTTTGTACATAAATCGACTCAGGTCCGTACATAACTTACCTCCCTTGAATTTTGAACCCCCCTCCCAACTCCCCCCTTAGTGTAATATTCAAGGGAAAGCAAAGTGACATGGAGAATGAGGTATGGAAAATGTGTTAGTATTATTAATCCTCCCTTGACCATACTGTATATTAGATTAATTTTTCCTAACTTAGGAACCTTAATTAATTAATTGGGTCCACTAGTACAATTGGGTCCACTTGGCCTAATGGGGCCACATGTACCAGTCACTAGAGTGTGGGGAACACTTCTAGAGGTTAACTTCCACTTACTTCAAGTGCATGCATTATTTTGGGTGCCTCCTAGACTAATCCCTACATTTTAGGAGCCACTGGGAGTCTCGACACCAACCTACTTCAGTTAGTTGGAGTTAATACCGGTTAGTCTAAGTTAGCCCTCAGTTACTTTCAGTTAGTTCTCAAACAGTTATCTAGCACATGTCTTGCATGGATAATGAATTGATGCATGTGGAGTAGGCACCTTTTCCCACCTACCAGACTCAGTTGTATTGAGTTAACTAGCTGTCACTGTTTGTTTGAGTCATTGGATATCTGGGAGTTTATTTGTTGGGCTTCGATATTGATTGAGAGACCGTGAGTTAGATTTCAGTTAGATACAGACATATCCACTTGGGAAATTCAAATTCATACCCCATGCATTCTAATTATTTCCCATGTAAACTATTGTAACATTAGATATTATTATTGTGAATGATACTGTAAATTCCTGAGCAATAGTTGTCTGTTTCCTGTGTGGTTTGTTTTGTTCAGTTTGTATCTTCATTCTCCATTATTTTGCTGCAAAAATTATTAGATATATCTGCTTGAAGATCTAAATGGAATTCAAATTCTAATATGGTATCAGATCCTTCTCAGGCAGGTTTCATGCTTGTTTCTCCCCATCGAACATCAGAAGCAGTTGGGTTTCCACAGAAGTTCCCTACGAAAATTGTCTAGATTTGGATTTATTCAGAGCAGCAGAGAGGGCATGAAGGACCTCAAAAAATTGTTCATTCTAGGAGGAAAACATTATTATAATAGCTCATATGTTTTAGTGTGTTATTACAGTGAAATTGATAGGTGGTACATAGCTTGTGTGAAGTTTTGCAGTACTTCCAGCCAGAGCAATTATGAGTTCTCAAACTCCTGAACCACAGATCCTCACAACTTCCAATTATCTTGATTGGAGGTTTGATATGCAGATGGACTTGCTCAAGCATGGATACCATAGGATCATACATGGATGGGAGCCTGAGCCTCATCAGCCAGTAGATCGGAACAAGTTTCTTAACCATTGTGAGGAAGCATTTGAGTACTTATGTACTTATATATCTAGAGATCTCCTATTCCACCTAGAAGTCTTGAGGACTCCTAGAGAAGCTTGGGAGAATATTGATAGCTTGTTTAACAAACAAGATGAGCTTTGGGGATACATTCTGGAGAATGATTTGGTATCTTTACATGCCAGCAATTTTGAGACTATTGAGCAATTATTTACTAAATTCAAGTCTCTAGTACTTCAGTGCAGACATTGCAGAATAGAGCAGAAGGATGAGCAGAATGTCCTTTCCATACTCAGAAAACTAGGCCCTAAGTATTCTATATTTGTTTCCATATTCCATTCCAAGTGGGAAATATTTCCTGATTGGAAAATTCCTTCATTAGATTCTTTTTCCGAGTCCTTAATCAAGGAGCAAGACAAGTTGATTCGAATGGGAGTCATCAAGACCTCTGAATATCAAGATTTCCTAGTTATTGACTCTTCCAAAGCACAAGCAAAGGGGAAATCAAAGAAGAAGGATCCAAAGGTAGCTGATTTGAGGCCTAAATAAAATCAGCAAACTTATAAAGGATCCTCCATCTCTAAAGATGAAAAAGAAAATGTGTCCCTACTGTATGAGGGGTTTTCATCTAGAAGACTCGTGCATGAAGAAGACCCTCAACTAGATGAAAGCTCTATGTTTACAGAAAAATATTTCCCTTCCACAAAGGGTTGTGATGTCAGATGATGAAGGGCATACTGAAGAAGATGAGATATGCTTGCATGCAAGCCTCTCTCCATCGAAGGCTTATGTCATAGATTCTGGAGCATTCAACCACATGGTTGCTTCCAGGGAATCCTTCATCACCTTCCCTCTATTAGGAGGACCTAGAAATCATATGGGAGATGAATCTAAAATCTCAGATGTTGAGATAGGTTCAGATAAAATCCAGCATGATGATTTCATGCCCTCTCCTACAGAAAAGAAAATTGTTGAAGATGAAGAAGAAGCAGATTTTTCCCTACAGTCAATTCAAATGGAAGAAAGTATCCTTGAAGTGAATCCTTCTCCTACTGCTACAAAAATGAATGAGATCCATGATATCTCACCTCTTCACATGGCTGATCCAAAAGAAGACATTCAAATCTCTGTTTGTGAATAAAAACACTCTTCCTATTCTTTGCAAAAATTCTCTAGTAATTCTTTAAATTTTGTTTATAGTTTACCGGTGACTGTTTCAGAAATGGTAGAGGAATTTGATTTCTATATCTCTAATAATGCTTTTGGTGTGCATATAAGTAATACCACTAATATTCTAGAAAAAATATCATAATATAAGATTTATCCATTCACTCTCATCAATCTAGAGCTTCCAGTAAATTCCTACAGGATTACATGCACCGAAAATCAGAATTTTGAAGAAGGAGAAAATTGTACATCTACTGTCTCGGTGGAGCAAAGTTTTGAATCTGATATGAATATTTTTGGATCTGATTTATTTTTGGATCTTATAAAATGTGATTCAGGTTTCAAGATTCAATATCTTTCAGTGTTTCTTATAACTGGTTTCATCAATTTTGGTGTGACAAATCAAGCACCGCAAGTCTCCTTCAATTTTGCTGTTGAGGATTCAATGTTTGTTTTCTTTTATAAGATTGATGATATTAGATTTTGTGAATTATTGGATATTTATGAAGCTATATCATATTATGGATCTCAATAATTCTCTCTCCATAGTCCCAAGGATTCTCTACCTTTCGTCACATGCTCATCTCCTCACATAACTAGTAAAGAGGGAGACATTCTGCATCCGCCTGGACACTTGCTCCTAACACTTGGGGCTGAAGTTACCACTCATGGTTTTATGTTCATGGCTGAAATATATCAGGTTCTTGGGTTTTCCTCACATGTTTTTAATTCTCAATAACTTTTACCCTCTCTTCAGTTGATTTCAGCTGCTCTACATGGGTCCTATTTTCACGATGCAGTTGTTTATATTTCTGATTCAGTTGGGTACATTGTTCTTCTTCCAAAGAGGAAGATTCCTCTAGACATAAGCATGTTTTTTAGATTCATGGGTTAACCTACACATAAGAAACAAGATACTACTGCTACAGAGTAGCAGCAGATATTTTCACAAGTTTTTTCAAAATTTGTATTTCTTCTTATTTTGAGGAGGGGTTTTTCCCATGAGGTTTTCCCCTGTTTCATCGGTTACATTAAGCAACATTTTTTTACTATATTTTATATTGTATTTGGGTGACCTATGGTGTTGATACTAGGGTCCATAGTTGTCCAATTTAGGATTCAGGGGGGGTGTTAGTATTATTAATCATCCCTTAAGCATACTATCTGTTAGATTAATTTTTCCTAACTTAGGAACCTTAATTAATTAATTGGGTCCACTAGTACAATTGGGTCCACTTGGCATAATGGGGCCACATGTACCAGTAATTGGAGTGTGGGGGACACTTCTAGAGTTTAACTTCCCCTTATTGCATGTGCATTTGGCATAATGGGGCCACATGTACCAGTAATTGGAGTGTGGGGGACACTTCTAAAGTTTAACTTCCCCTTATTGCATGTGCATGCATCAGTTTGGGTGCCTCCTAGACCAATCCCTACATTTTAGGAGCCATTGGGAGTATCGACACCAACCTACTTCAGTTAGTTAGAGTTAGTACTAGTTATTCTCAGTTAGCCCTCAGTTAATTTTAGTTAGTTCTCAAATAGTTATCTAGCACATGTCTTGCATGGATAATGCATGGATGCATGTGGAGTAGGCACCTTTGCCCACCTACCACACTTAGTTGCATTGAGTTAACTAGTTGTCACTGTTTGTTTGAGTTGTTGGACATCTGGTAGTTGATCTGTTGGACTCTGATATTGATTGAGAGACCATGAGTTAGAGATTCAGTTAGATACAGTCATATCCACTTGGGAAATTTGAATTCATACCCCATGCATTCGAATTCTTTCCTATGTAAACTATTGTAACATCGGATATTATTATTGTGAATGACACTATAAATTCCTGAGCCATACTTGTTCATTTCTTGTGTGGTTTGTTTTGTTTAGTTTATATCTTCATTCTCCATTCTTTTGCTGCAAAAATTATAAGAAATATATGCTTAAAGATCTAAATGGCATTCAAATTCTAATAAAATGTTACTTAGTAATTGAAATTCAGGGCTAATTTTCATTTTATTAGTCACAATTTTGGTTTTGGTTTTGATGGGATAGGTGATCTTACCTAATCTTGTATGCTCTAGATACTTTCCCTATTGTTTCATCAACAATTCCATGCTCAAGATGTCTTTAGAATGAGCAACTTGCAAATAAATCATCTCTATTGCCTATTTAGAAAAAAAAATTACAAATAAATAATCTATATTTCCTATTTAGAAAAAAACATTTGAAACCTATGAAATACAAACTAATGAAGCATTTACTACAATTTCAACATCCTAGTAGTAAATAATTTTCTAGCTTACCTCCAAGGAAACCTACGTGAAGCTTGTTCTTTGGAAGTTGGTGTAGACGGCTCCGTGGGAGGAAGCTAATTAAGTGGTTGTTTGATGGCATTTGATTGCTCTTAGATGTGGCGACATTTTTTCTTTAGACTCTGTTGGTGTCCATACTACATGCAAATGTATCACCACTCGCTCCTGGGTATGGACTGTGAGGAATGGAACCACATCTTTGTGCTCCTAGAAGTTGGTAGTATCTTGTGTCTACTTATCTAGTTATGTCAATTGATCCAAAGGAGAGTCCAGAGGAGGGGAGTGGTACGTGAAGCATATTTCTTGTATTTCCTCCATAGCGACCTTCTCCATTGAAATGTTTTGTGCTGGATTAGGATCATTTAAGGAGGATTCAAATCCTCCAAGATTATGAGGGGGATCATCATCATTTATACATGATCCTAAACGACCTCTTGAACCATGAACATGTTTCTTTGATGCTCCTCCCTTCTCATGCTAAGTTTTCACAATTTTGAAAGTTTAGAAGTTGATCACTACATGATCAATGATATTGGCATGAAAACAACCATGCTATATCCAAAATTTGATCTGAGATGGGGAATTCATTGTACTTGGAATACATTCCTAGTTTGGTGGGATATACTCAAGCTGGGAGTTCCACCATGTGAGTGAAGTCCTTTAAGGAGGCAGTGCCCCATTCTTTGGAGAAGAGTTCCTCAATTGTTTTTCTATAGAAGTGAGAAATATGTTTTATCCTGTCCGACACCAAAGACTCTGTCTCCTTCTTCATTCCATTTTTTATCACCATAAATAGGGATATCGTCGGGTGCAAGTGCAAAGAACCAGTGTTATAGGACAAGCCAACAATACCATGAACCAAGCTTCCCTCATACATCTCATGGATGCAATTTGTGCATGGACTAAATGTGGAAATATTAAGACTTAAGTTGTTGTGCAATGTCACTTAATTAGGTTCAACAATAATTTGTAATTTTCTACTTCTATAATTACAAAGACCCATAACCCACCAGGGCTTTACACATCTCATTTTCAACATATTCTTTAATTAATTTCAACCTCTTTAAAATGTTTAATGTTTCTTTTGTTACATGTCAATTTATATTGATGGTTCTTATGATAATACAATTTGGGATTCTTGATGGAGGGTAAACATGTAGTACCTTGAGACGATACACATGCATGCTAAGTTTGTATTAGCCTCTTTCATAGTATGGATTTATTCTTTACTCTTTATTTATAGAAGACATCACTACGCAATTCTAGCACTCTACATGTTAAAACCGAGAATTAACCAGGGTCACATTTATAAAGCATGCATGATATCTCCTTATAATTTTTTTATTAGTATGAAATTAGAGTAGATGGAACACGTTAATGAATCGTAGTTCATTTATGCATGGTTGGAGGGTAGACACATGTCTCCATGATTATTTGAATTCACTCAATGACTCATCACTCAAAGATAAGTCTCATATGAGTCTGCTCATACGAGGTGAGTTAGAAACTACAAGCAACAAATCAATTACCTTCGTCACTAGATGTGGCATCTTCTTCAGGATTTTCTTAACTATTATAGAGCTCCCCAACCCTTGGTTTGTTCACCGAATTGGCTAAGGGGTTAAAAGTTGTGTTAACCCCACAATTTTCAACATGATGGGAGTTCATGGTTTTTTTCTTTCACACCCTTGCTACTAGAGTTGTATGATTGGTGTCTTGTTGGACTTTAGGTAGATGGCTTGGTACTGGCTAGTTACTTGCTCGCTTTGGCTACTAGGCTAGCAGGTTTAATTGCTCATTGACTTCCAACAAATATAGGTATGGACATAAATTGAAAAATTCAGGTATGTACATAACTTACCACCCTCAAATTTTGAACCCCCCTCCCATCTCCCCCTTGAGTGAAATATTTAGCAGAAATTAGAGGGACACAAAGGAATAGATATAAAAAAATGTTACTTAGTAATTGAAATTCGGGGCTAACTTTCATTTTATTAGTCACAATTTTGGTTTTGGTTTTGATGGGCTAGGTGATCTCACTTGGTTGAGTATGCTGTAGGTACTATCCCTATATTTTCATCAACAATTCCATATTCAATATGTCTCTAGAATGAGAAACTTTCAAATAAATCATCTCTATTGCTTATTTATAAAAAAAAAACTTGCAAATAAGCTTTATTTCCTATTTAGAAAAAAAGCCTGTGAAACCTATGAAAGACAAATTAATGAATTAGTTACTGTAATTTAAGAATCCTAGTAATTTCTAATTTTATAGCTTCCCTCCAAGGAAACCTACAAGAAGTTTGTTCTTTGGAAGCTGGTGTAGTTGGCTCAACGGGAGGAAGCCAAGTAAGTGGTTTTCTGTTGGCAATGGATTGTTCTTAGATGCGATGATGTTTGTGCTTTAGAATCTATTGGTGTCAACATTGCATGAAAAGTTATCACTACTCGTTCATGGGTATTGAATGTGATGAATAGAACCACATATTTGTGCTCCTAGAAGTTGGTAGTATGTTGTGCCAATCACTCTAGTTTTTCCTTAACAAACAATTGATCCAAAGGTGAGTACAAAGAAGGGGGAGTGGTAGGTGAATGTTATTTCTTGTCTTTCCTCCATAGCGACCTCCTCCATCGAAATTTTTTGCACCAATTCATGATCATTTAAGCAATATTCTGAGCCTCCAAGTTGATGAGTGGGCCCAACGTCATTTTTGCATGACCCTAAACCACCTCTCAAACTTTGAACAAGCTTCTTTGATGCTCCTCACTACTCATGATAACTTTATGTAATTGCTGAATCTGTGAAACTTTATCACTATAGAATAGATGAAATTGGCATGAAAACAACCATGATGTAGCCACACTTTGATATGAGTTTGATGGGATATGGTCAAGCTAGGAATTCTACCATGTGAGTGAAGTCCTTTAAGGAGGCAGTGAACCATTCTTCGGAGAAGGGTTTCTCAGTTGTTGTGCTATAGAAGTGAGTAATAATTTCTATCTGGTCTGACAACAATGACTTTGGTTCCATCTTCATTCCATTTTTTATCAAAATAAATAGGGATATAGTTGGGTGCAAGCACAAAGAACTAGTGTTACAGGCCAATCCAACAATATCACGAACCAAGCTTCCCTCATACATCTCGTGGATGCATTTTGTGCATTTCCTAAATGTGGAAAGACTATGTCTCAAGTTGGTTTGAAATGGAACCAAATTAGGTTCAACACTAATTTGTGATTTTATAATTCTGTAATTATAAATACCCTTAACTTGCCAGGGCTTTACATGTCTCATTTTCAACATATTCTTTCATTACTTTCAACATCTTTACAATGTTTAATGTTGCATTAACCATGTGTCAATTTATATTTACAATTATTATGATAATATAATGTGGGATTCTCGATGGAGGGTAAATCTGTAGTACCCTGATGTGGTACACATGCATGTCATGTTTGTATTAGTCTCTTTCGTAGTAAGGATTTATTCTTTACTCCTTATTTATGGAAGACGTCACTGTGTGATCCTGACACTCTACATGTGAAAACCAAGAATAAACCAGGGCCACATATATAAATCATGCATGATATCTCCTTATAAGGTTTTGATTAGTATAGAATTAGAGTAGATGGATAACATTCATGAATCGTAGTTTATTTATGTGTGGTTGGAGGGTAGACACTTGTCTCCATGATGATTTGAATTCACTCAATGACTCCTCACTCAAAGATGAGGTAGCCTGTTTGAATCAATAATTCTTTGTGGGTAGGTTAGTTCATGGTTAACACTCATTCTTGAAATTTCTTGGCTATGTGAATCAATGTCTCTCTAATATTGGAGCTATGAAATTCAAATGCTCATGTCTATACATTAAATTTCTCTGGGTAGTGTTCATTCTAATGCACTTAGAAATCTTGACTATTGTTTATATTCTTCTCATGTTTCCTTAGCTTTCTCATTCATTGCTACTCAACCATGGATTCTTCTCAATCCATTGGTAGAAATAAATCAACTAGAAAAGAAATAAAATTGACAGAATAAAATCAACAAAATAAAACAATCATTAAAACAACAATGCACTACAATGTGGAATGTATACCAATATAACCATGCATAACTTATATTTTAGTTTTAACAAGTGCCAAACAAAAATCCCTCCACTTTCTACCTCAACTTTTCTCATACTTCATTTTTCCTTTAATACTGTTTGAAATTATGTCCTTTTCATACGAGGGTCTACCAATTTTTTATTGCATCACTTGCATAGAAATATAAACCATTTATAAGAGGATAGAGGGTAAAATGGATCAAGCAAAGGTAGAGTAACATATGGAGTTTCTATATTTGGTGTTCGATGTCCAATGGGTCTATTTCACTCTTCCACCCACCCTTCTGATAGAGGGAAGAATGGTTAGCTCCAGGATTCAAATTTGAAGCCTTTAGAGCCCTTCAAAGGCCATTTTAAATGTCATAGAAGGCCACATGGAATTTTACCATGCAAAAAACATTTAGTTTTATTTCCAGCACATCAATAATGAAACTAAGTAAGCCTGGGTAAATTTGCAACAAAAGGGCAGCTACAAAATTTTTCCATCCAGGGGTTATCAGTGATTCAATGGACTATGAGATATTCGAGACTCAGAGTCTATCCAAGTGCCCTTGAATAGTCGGATCATGGATGGCGATCTCGGTCCCAATAAGAATGAATCAGGGTGGGCCACTGGGCTTCCTAGTGCTAAGTTCAACTCGATGAGTCAGGATTGTGACTTGGGATTCGATGTTCACTTTCAAAGAATTTAATGGCATTGACATGTATTGATGATTCACCAACTTCATTAAATATTGGTATGAGATGATGCCACCTGCCAACTCGGTTTTCCATATGTCATTTTATTGTTCACCAATTAACGTGATCTCACAACTTACAAGTCACTTGAGTATTTGAGTATATGATGTGAAATTGAATGCTCATATGAGTCATATCTATGGATGGTTAATTGATTTGATAACCCTCCACTCTCAAGGGTCCGTAAGGAAAAACTAATGGTGTTGTTTTTTGGGTTACAACTTACAAGTTGTAATTCACAATGCATTGAGCAATCTTTGCTATATTTGAACCTAAACATTTCTATTATGACCACCACAAGACTGGGATGACATATATTTGGTAGTAGGATAGCAGCATGCCACCCTTTGTTTGTGCTCATGAATCATATCCTATACTAGTTAGTCCATAATTCTAGGATTTATTCCAATTTCCATTCATTTAATCGGGTCAAAATCATTTGAATAAGCACTCCCAATATCCCACGGTCGACCTAGGCTGCTTAGTCTACCTGTCTCATCGGAGGAAGGGGGTTAGGAAATAGAGACAAAGGAGACTGGAATGGAGGGACAGCCAGAGAGAAGGGTTGTACAATATGCATATAATCAGCTCTAAAAGAAACGAAAGAATTTGTCATATACCTAAATGAAGATTATCATTACTTAATTTGTCGGGATGCTTACATGGTAACTCTTGTGCCTGAGCTATTTATGAGGGTTTCCTGTGTCGACAATGGCTATGATTTGGAGAGGCTCGTTTCCATCATTATACCACCAGTGGGTTGCTCCTACAAATATCACTATTATGTCTCCCCTCCTCACTCACCTCACCTTTTGAATTGAGTCCTCTTCTTATTATTCCTCTTCCTCTCATGCGCTCTCTGATATATGCCCTGAGCGCCCTCATAACGAAGAATGGTCTCTAAAAGTCTCTGGACACTTCGGGAAAACAATACCCATTTTTCCCTCACCTGCACAGATATATCTATGCTATGTAGAAGCAATTATAAAATGATTTTTTTTGTAATCATGTGAAATAACCAAACATTCATTCGCCTACCTTGGGAAAGGTAAACCAACTCCAGAGCGCCAGGATATTGTGGAGTTGAGATGGTGTTTCTTCCAATCATATTTTTGTAGAAGGAAATGGTTCCACACTCTAATTCCTCGTTGTCTTCTGTGGTGGACAACTCGAAGGTTCCACCTTCGTCACAGGTAGGAGCAAAAGAAGAAAAGGTAGAGAGTTGGGTAGGTTGGATTGAGCTTCCATGAACTTAAAGAGATTGGCAAAGTCTGTGGGAAAAAAATCATTATCCCGGGTTTACGAGTATAGGACAGCCGGAGATTGGGACGCAGACTCTCAACTCTTCAATTCTATGCTTCAATGTATCCCTAATTTCTATTTCCTCCATAAGATTATGCAAATCTAAGTTGTCCACTTGGTTGTTGTGAATTTACAGGTATGTATAACATTTTGCACTTGTGTAACATTTTATATGTGGAGAAAACTTAAATGTGTTTCTTGTTGGAGTGCCTTCTAGTTCTATAAATACCATTTTAAAATTTCTCTATCCAAAATGTTGTTTGAAACTTGTAATGTATTATGCGACTACATGTCTTCTAGACTAAGTCTCGAATACTCAATATGTATAACCTTAAAAAACCCAGTATTTGAATGAAATCAAAACCAAAATAATGTGTACTTTTCATAGTCTAGGACCACAACTTTGTTTGGGAGGAGGACCAAGAAGAAAGAGCCTTGTATTTGAGTTCTAAATTTGTCAATGCTATTTATCTGTCATGAATTGTAAACATTAAGTTGAAGGAAAGAACAATATTTGAATACAAGTGTTGAATTATTTCAATTTCCTTAATGAAATCCAAAGGTTGAAAGGATAAAATATTTAACAACTGACACAGTAAATGTTGCAGACTTTGACCCCTTCGTTTTCTTGTCAGCCTTCTAATAATGGAAACAAGAAGTACAAATTGTCTACCAATATATCTCAACAAGGGAATTCCTTGACGAACATCCATGAATGAGGGACTAGGAGTGCAATGAGCTAGCAAACAACATGATTTTAAAAGCCTCGCTATCGCAAACCTCCCAAATGTGTGTTTATGATTCGTCTTCCTTGTTGAATATGGTAGACACTAGACACCCAACTTGTAGTGATATTTGTTGGATAATTTTAAGTTCTTCCTTATAGTCGACTAATAAATACTTAACCTTTTCGATAGGGCTTATAAACTCGATATAGATTGGAGGGACTATCCACAATCTACCTAAAATTGGGGCTTTTGTTTGATCACTTTGAATTGGGGTATAAACTCGATATACATTGGAGGGACTATCCATAATCCACCTAAACTTGGGGCTTTTTTTTAATCACTTTGAATTGGGCATCTCGGCGGGACATGATTCAATTCTAAAAATAGTTGTTGAATTTAGAGTTAATAAATAAAGTTGCTGCTTGAAAGCATTAGGTATTACATTATGGGGTTTTTCTTTTAGGTAGGCCCAATCACATTTGACCAATAGATCCTCCATAAAGTGGAATCAATCCTCCATTCGAAGGTCCTTCCAAATTCCAATGCCTTATTTTATCAAAAACCTAACAAGCGAGTCTTTCACCGGCCCAACAGAGTTGTCCCTTATCTAAGCTCAATAAACTATATGCTCTAGGGTCCGGGAGAGTAGAGATTGCTTTATATATGTATGGACTCTCATTAGCTAAAATAATAATGATGTTGTATATGCGCATGTGTCTCCACATTTGTATGAGATATTTCTCCGTGACATGAATGGCAAAATATGCCCCAATGGTTTCCAAAGTGAGTCATGTGAGGTCCATAGAGATGTGAATTATAGGTTTCCACACAATAATCGAGTGTGTATAATAGTCAGCTCTTGCGGGCTCTCGGAGGTTGAATAAATAGTTGTTGATCCTAAAACATTTAGGTGTTGGCAATGATTTTCTTTTTATTTCTGATTTACAATTAGTTTGTGTGCATCCGAAATCCATAAACCATAATAGAACAAAAAAAATTAAAAGTTTAAAATGCTCGATATTTGTTGGAGAATTTGAAGTGTTTCCGTAAAATTACTAGGATAATATGTCAATATTGGAGAGACTTGATTTTTTTTTTCCAATTTCTAGGATTTATATATTAAGGGTATAGAAGGTATTTACATTTATTTGGATATCCCCTACATTAGGGAGGCCACATGGATAAGAACATGCAATGTATGCATTGGATGTAAACCATTTCAATTTGTATTGACTTTGGTTCTTTCTTTGTGCTCCCCTCCTTACTACAATCTATCTACTCACCTACTCTTTCCTACGTCATGGATAGATAGATTTGTTCATGAATAGATAGACTGAACCATTATAGTCACTACATGCATTCCAACTCAATTTCATTACATTGTAGGAACTACATGCAGTGAAAGCAATATATAGGGAGAGGAGAGTTTGTTATTACGTAAGTAAGATACCTTGTATTTCATGGTGCATTTACCTAGAGGCGTATATCTCCCTCTTACTATTGTGACTAGTCTCAATGATTGTTCCTTTGGGGTACGCACTTATTGCTTCAAAATGATTTTATTTTCATTTCCAATTTCCCATAAGTTTGTGTACATTTCAAATTGACCATAAACTATAAATTATAATAAACAATTTTTTTTTACCTTTGAATATGAAAATAATCAAAGAGATGAATTGCTTTAAAACAAAAAACATTTTTTTACCATAATTGAAATGATTTACATTGTTCAAAACGATGTCCCTCTTCAATTCTTGCAGTGTTCTTTAATGAAATCCAGATTGAATTTTATTATAAAAAGATTAGATAGCAATAGAATATTAAGTTGTAGTAGATTAATCTTAAAGTTTTATTTTTTTATTAGAATTATGCCTTTTAGGTTATACTAGAGTAAATGAGATATGATAATTTAGGTTACTTTTTTACATTAATTATGTCCTAGGTTATGGCCAATAGCTCACTAATTATTAAAAATTTATCTTAAATTATTCTTTTATTTAAAAATTTGTAGTATTTCTAGGTTAGAATTAGATATTACATTTAGTTCTATAGTTTATAAATAATAGGTTAAGTAATTCACAATTTATTCATTAAGAAAAATATTTGATATTAATAAGTTTAATTTAGACTTTTATTATATTCTATGTTTAGAATCATTGTAGCAATTTAGGGTGTTTGTTTTAATCACAACTTAGAATTTCTTATTATTTAGCTTAACATTTTTAGTGTTTGGGTTTGGTCTTAGTTATATAGTCGACATTATCAATTTCCTAGTTTTCTCTTGAACGTGTTGTTAAAGATATATTAATAAATCTTTATTTGTTACTCAACTCGACTCATTGTCTTAATGATGAACCTTGATAAAGGTTATTAATGTCGTCATATCCAATGGAGTATATGATTACTTTGCATACAACTCCTCAAACCTATCAACCGAGAATTTAAGAGAAGAAATTATAAATATGTTTTTTGTCAAAATGACATTTTTGAATCATGTAAGGTTCATAAAGAGATTACAGTATATAATAGTCCATGTTTTTTGTCTAACCTTTTCACATAAATTTAAGATGAAATTTTAAAAAGATAACTCTGGACTCCCTCTCAAACTCCTTCTCGTTTGAGATCCAGATACTAGTAAGATCCACATTGAAGTTTGAAGGATACTTTTTCATTATGTTTGAATAATAATTATATGCACTGAGTTTTGAAAAGGGAAATGAGAACCCCCATCAATCCCTCTCATTTGACATCTAGGTGTTGGTAGACTCAAGACTAAAGTTTGAAGGATAAATTTTCAAGTGTTCCAATACTTAGGTTTATTATGGTGAAGACAATGCTTAGGGATTAGGTGGAGTTTGAAATTGAATGCCTAGTTACTCACGAACTGGGTCCATATGGACAAACATATAAATTAGCTTTGTTATGGTATTTGTATCTTTTTTTGGTCGTTGATGGAAATGTGGATTGGAAAAAACTTATGTTTATAGTTGGAAAGATAATAATACAATGATTTTAATAGCATGTAGAAAAGTTCATTTCAGAACAGGTAAGGTAAAATGTCATGGAAAAGTTATTCTTTTATTTTTTTACTTTTACGTTGTTTATTTAAACCATTGGTTATGGTAATGATCAAGTGATCACAACAAGGATCAACAATTTTAAATCTCCAATGGATGTACAATGTTAGAAGTATGATAGTTTTAGGTGGATACCTTGGCACCGGACAAAAATCATTTTTTTAGTTTTTATTATTAATGTTAGGGATATGATGATTGATATGTTTTGGCCTTATAACATAGTACTTCTAGTAGTGGAGCTCTTCTCAAAACAATTTTAGACACAAATAACCTTTAGTACCCCATGCGACTACTTTCATCCTCAATTTCATATTATGCATTCAGATAAGGTTGTTAGTAGTTCTCGACTACTCTATTCACTTTTGCATGATAAGAAAAAAACATTTCCCCTCACAAAATAAATAGGCCAAAGAACATTGCAATACAAAAAACCAATACTCCTAATAATTATCGCTATGTTCACATTAACAAAACAAGTGCACCAATATCTTTCTAAATGGCCTTTTTCCCAATCTCATATTCCATTACTGGTACATGTTCTTCACTCTCAACCTTTATTTTAGTCTCTCCTCCTTTATATACTAACTCTTGAGTACCCCCCATAAAAAGAATTTGGACGTGATAAATCATCATGTACATGGTTTACCTCACTAATTCCATGTAAATGTTGAATCACTTGGGATTTCTTCTTGTTGTCATTTTTTTCTATACACTATTTTTAATAAATAATAAAATTGTGTTGTACGCTTACATTTTCAAATTAAAAGAATGCTTATTTTTACATGTCAACATGGAAGGGTCCAATTTCTCCCAACCTTTAAAAGTGAAATGAGACCCTGCCTTTCAAATTTGATCCCTGGTTAGCTTGCTTTTGGCTTCTCAAATCTTACACTTACTGTTTGATAGAGACAATCAGTTGCTTTTGGCTTCTCAAATCTTACACTTACTGTTTGATAGAGACAATCAGTTGCTTTTGGCTTCTCAAATCTTACACTTACTGTTTGATAGAGACAACCAGTTGCAAACAGATCATAGTGTGGATTACCTCATCTTAGCTTGGTTTTGGCTTCTCAAATATTTTCGAAAAACAATAAAAGAAAGCAAAGAAGTAGAGCATTGGATTTCATGGTAGAGTAAGGAATTCTAGTTTCTTTCTCAACACCATCAGCTTACTCATTTAGTAATTGTAGGAGAGCATTGGATTTCATGATACATCAAATAGGAATTCTAGTTCCGGTCTCATCTTCAGAAGCTTACTCATTGAGTAATTGGTGTTTAACTATTTCTACAAGTATTAAATTAATAACGAAAAACATCCATTCACTAATAATTGTAGGCAAGGACTTGCACCTTAGCAACCACCCAACCTACAATAAAATAAAATTGTTGTTAAAATGGTTAGATACGTAGGACATATTTTTCCTTCTTAAGTTCCAAAGTTGGTTATAATATCAACTTTTACACATTTTGTATTTTTTTTTAAATATTAAAACTTATATTTTTAATACAATTAATAATATATTTTTTAAGTTAATCCAAATTATGTTATTTATTTAGTTTATTAATTTTTTTAATGTGTGTGTGTGTGTATATATATATATATATATATATATATATATATATATGATTTCTTTTACTTTTTATTTTCATCTATTATATTTTGTGTAGTTTAAAAACTTGAAAATTTGGGTCAGAATAGATTAATTTTCGCGGCATGATTTTGAAAAACTCTAGTCATAATTATTTAAAATCCAGGTTACAATTGTCAAATTCTGGAATGTTGGGTGTCTGAAGGGTTTCTAAGGGTGATGAATCCATTTCTACCATCAAAATCGCTATTAAAACACAGTTAAATTTTGATTCTGCAAAATAAAATACTGAAATCGTCGAATGTTTAGACAACTTCATTATAATATAAGTTTATATATGTGTGTGTGTTAAAGTTTGTATGAAAAAGTTTCTATGATTGCAACATACAAAATAATAATATAAATAAAAAGAGCTTTCTAGAAGTGAGAGTGAGTCTTTGGAGGTTGTTCAAAATTCAAAACTATTATTTAGAAATTGATTTGTTTTAATTATTATAAATGCATAATTTAAAGGTTTGTTGGTGTACATTCTAAAAAACTAGCCTTAAAACTATTTTGCAAAACATAGAAAAACCGAAATTAGAAAAAAACATGTCCACTATGGATTCCTTTGATGGCTTCTATTGGTTGCTTGGTCTCCTAATCCACATTCTCAATTTCTATATCTCTTAGATTCTATTGGACCATTTCTTTACCTCTTACCATTTCATGACCAAACCTAGTTGACATCCTAGGATGTGAAATCTTTTATTGAGAACTCCTAACTAGTCATAAGGCCAATTAGCTTCAAGGTTCTCAATTTTTTTTTTTGTGGATCATGATTTCTAACAACTTTGCATGTCCAACATTATGGGATTCATCTTGATTATAGACTATTGTTCAAATGTGATTTATCTACTTGGTTATCAACAAGGAGCCCATTGTTCCTTCTTACAATTCATTACAACTATGAAGCTCACACAACAAGAAAGGATAAGGGTGTGTACTGTGTTCTACCATGCTCCCTATTATTCATGGTGTTGATGGGGAAAGAAATTTTTTTGTGAGCACCAATGAAAACATAGAGAAGTCTTATAATTTCCCATATCTCATCCAACAACATTGAGGTTCCAATAAGCTGAAAGGAGAAAACCACCTTTTTGAATGAACTACAAACACCTACAACATTTTAAAAGAGGAAATCATTTCCACCATAAGCCACAAATGGCCACAACCATAAAAAGAGGAAATCACTTCCAACATCAGTTGTTAACTCACCTATGGTATGGGTAAAAAAACATACTTTCCAACCTTGATTTCCACTAGGGTTTCTTCTTTCTATTTCCATGGCCGCTCCTTCAGACTCTGAGCCGGGGGGATTTCCTCCTTCGATCCTTGTTATAGATGGACACTATCCGCGTCCTCGACTGCTGACCATACACCCTCTTTTGATAAATATCCAAGGTTCGTGAAGCTGGTGGAGGCCCCGTATGTTAAACTTGACTCCGTTGTTGCAAGAAGTAAAATTATTGCTCTTACAGAGAAAGGGTTGATCGACCAATTTACCAAGCTATGGATTTCATCGAAATCAATAGAAAGCTAGTTAAATAGAAACTTGAGACCATTGGTTAAAAGTGAGTTGGTTCAAAAATTTTGTGGAAAGGGGCTCTTTGTTTTCTTGTTCGAACAGAAGAAGATAAGGGATGTATCTGAATAAATTGAACGCCTCCTTTGACCCATATAAGGAATTCCCTCAGCGGTCCTTGTTTAGGTTAAGCTCCCCCATCTTCCTCTTCACTACTGGGGGACAAGGATCTCAAGGCCATAGGGAATACCCTAGGGAAATTTATTGACATGGATGAACCAAAAACCCCCCTTTTATCTCATGTTAGGATTTGCATGGATGTATACTAAGAAAAGGGGATTCTTGAGGATATAAATTTATCCATGGATAGTTGGATGGACCTTTAGAAGGTAGACTACAAGAAAATACCCTTGAAATGCAAATTCTGTCATGAGTACGACCATTTCACAAAATACTGTGCAAAGAAAAAAAGCATGGAGGAAGAGATAAACGAGGAAGGTGATTGGAATGTGCTCTCAAGGAATGACAAAGGCCCCATTAAGAAGACTCTTCCCCAAACAAGCAAAATTCAAATGTGGGACCTTCTACTAACAAGCTTCAGGTTTTGGAAGGGCACGATATTGAACCAGTGGAAGAAAGAGAAATAAGGGAACATATGTCTAAGGAAGTAGAGGAATATTATCTAGGTATTGTAGAAATGGGAAAACAAGATTACAATGGTACAACTCTACAGGAACAACCAATAACATAAGTAAGGCATGGAGCTTATGATTCAGCTACTAGGTCCTAGTCATAGTCCAATCATGATGTTTCCTATGAGAATATAGAAGAAGAGAAAGGAACACTAGGTAAGAAAGGAAGAAGAAAAAATAGAACTCACGGGGAGGACTAGGTGGAAAAAGAAAAGGCAGAAGGAAAGCAAACGTTCTAGATCAACATATCATAACTTTGGAAAAATTAGGAAAACAACAGATAGGAGCAAGTGAAAACAAAAAGGGTAAAAAATCCCAACCCATAAGAAGGAAATAATGATAATTGTCTCCTGAAATTGCAGAGGTATAGGAGGAAGTAAAAAATAGAAGCTTTGAATCATATGACCAGAAACAAGAGGACCTCCATACTACTAATCCAAGAGACAAAGATGAGTGTAGCGATATTATGAAGAAAAAAAATGGAAGAATGGAGAAGGGTATTCCATAGGATATAGTAGAAGCACAAGAGGAACAATGATTTGGTGGGACAAGAGCTTTATATTCTTTTTTGTTGAATGGCGCAACCCTAATTGATTGATGGTGGAGTTATAAAACATGGAAGAGAAGGAGAATTTTAATAAGTATATGGACCAGTTAAATATTGCAAAAAACGTGGATTTTCCGTAATGTTCTTGAATCAGAATTCATGATCACTAACTCTACTGCAATAAATTTTAAAACAAACTTTAAGATTACAAGATGATAGGTGGGAAAATTAACAGGCTGAGGAGAGAGTGACTTGGATTTAAATGTGGGATCAAAAAGGAAGGAAAGGATACTATTTGTTCAGGTTAATAATAACCTGGATGTTGGTCCCAATTAGGTTTCAAAATCATCTCCACTGAATTCTACTTCCATGCTTCTGGGAGTCCCAACCAGTGCAAACAAAAACCCTTAGTGATAGTCTCCAAGCAACCAGAGGTTAAGAGAGTGTTAAGAAAATTTTAGAACTATTTCATGAATTTATCTATAATCATTTGTAGGTATATACAGATCAGAATCAATTGAGAGTAATTCTACATTTTGCAATGGTAAAACTAGCTCTTAGGACAACTCACTAGCTTCATCTTCAGGATTTCCCAAACAAGATAAGAAGGATAGAAATTCTATATTTTATACTTTGGAGACTTATATATACCTATTAAGGACCCATCAGAATAATAATGGTGGGATTTAAGAGACTCTGACATTGAATTATGCAATTTATGGTAAAACTAGTCAATTCTAGGTGCAAATCTAGACTAGGTTGGATAAAAACAAGTAAATCTTAGTCATATAGATTCATATTGAAATTAAATTTGCAGAGTATGTTAATAACATCATTTTTCATCCATGTAATTTGAAATAACAATCATAATTAATCTATGTGTCATTATTTAACATGAGGCATCATTACAGTGCATTTAAGAAGCTAGAATCAAAGGAAGATTTGGAGATTTGAAACCTAAGTTATATGCAAGTACTGGAAAATTCAGGACCTTGTAGAAACACCTGTGAAAATTTCATTAATGGATGAAGTATTCCATTATATACAGGTCTAAATCATATATGGTTTCTCCTTGGTCCTTTGTTCTAAATGAAGAATGGGAGAGAGAAGAGTACGGAAATGGGACTTTGGGCTCATCACCCAAGATAAATGAGGCTCATCACTCATTTTTGAAGATTAGCTTCACAATACATCAACACACTAACAATCCAAACTGAATAATGGAGTTGGAATCCATCCTTTGTAGGATTGAGTCACTTGTTGAGCAAGTCATCCACCTATTGAGCAAGCAACCCACTTTCCAAACTTGTATTTAAGCCATAGTGCACCCTCATTGATGGGATCAACAATTTTGGTTTGCAAATGATGTTTCATTGTTTGTGTCATCCATCCAAAGTGGAAATTGCATCATCCTTTGAATGAAATTTTCCTTACGATGATTGGGGATGTTTCCTTACAAAGATATTCTCATCAAAATAGAAACTATTCCCTCGGGTTAATTAGCAAGCTTGTGCATAAGATAATGTTTCCTTGCTTTGTACCCTTGCACCAAATTGGAAAATGTGCCCTCCCTTAGCCAAAGTTGCATGCTTTTGAACTGACAACTTTTCCTACACTTTTTGCTTTTGAAATTGTCGGCTTTTCCTTACTTTTGTCATTTTCTATCTTTTTTGACTAATTTTTTTGTCTTCTTTTGCATAGTTTCCATTTTTCCATCCTAGGAAAGTTGACTAATGAGCCCTCCTGTCTTGAAAACTCATTTCCACCATTAATTATTTTTCATAATAATTAACTAATTACAAATAACCAGAATTTAGAAATTACATGCCTCCATAGTTTTAAATAATCAAAATTCCTAGGCATAATTAATTAATTCAATGTTTAATCCTTGGGAACTTGACAAGGTCAACACTTTCAAGGTCCCTTCAAGGGTGGGACATGACATTCCTCCCCTCCCAAGTCTACTTGTCCTCAAGAAGAAGCACTCCAGAGTGCTGCAAAATTTGTCCACCATTTTTCTGCTGCACCACTCTGATTATAGTCATTTCTCCAATGACCACTTCTTTTAACAAAATTGTCAACCCAGTTAAGGTAGCTGAGTATAATTCTTGGATTCCAATGCCTCCTCTAGAAGGATCCAAACGTTGTTTCCCCTTTTGGAAATCCGTCATTCTAAAGAATGCCAGGTTCCCATGGTATTATATGCTACCTTCCAAACATCAGTAACAACAACAAAATTTTATCATCATAAAAGATGAAAACAGGGATGTGAGAATCATACCACTATACCAAAAAAATTATTACTCCCCATGCCAAACTAAATATATTTGAGACTCTCCCACTAAGAGTGGAACTTCTTAATGTGGGACCAAATCATCTTGATCCTCTCTAAAGTATGAAAATCCATGTGCAAGCTAGCACTAGAACTCACACCATTATTGCTATGAAGACATAGGTGGTTATCCCATGAATCTCCATGTATACTGATAAAATGATATAGCAGCCATATATGCTCATGCCACTACTTATAAAAATTTTCTGATGTGTCTAATGTCTCTCCATTGATGCAAGCAAGATTTTTACCCTCCAGTGCACACATCTCAATAATGTTTCTAGCCACCCAATCAATGGATGAACAAACTTTCATGCTGAATGATTCATGCGGGAATTATTCAGATACTACTTATGCACTTGTCAAACCACATGGCTTGACCATCAATTCCTCAACTGGAAGAGTGGGAGTATCATGCTCCTCCCATGGCATCAGCAGAAAAAATACTTTCACCCAATTTTCATCCCCACATGATGTGGTTGAAATAGAAATGTGGGGTGAAGAATTATGAACCAAATCCCTGCATTACTCATCCATCAAGATATTGGATGCACAACTTCCTCCATTAGTTGGATCAGTGATGGTGTGATCATGTGCCTCCTCCAAAAGTGTACAACTTTTTCCTAGAGGCAACTCATAATATCTTAGGAACCATGCAAGTTCTTGGTATTCATATTGATTGACCTCAAAACACTCAAGCACATGCAAATCAAAATGCACCTCATGTGCATGTGTATGGGAGGTATCTAATGGATTCAAAATGATTCTTTGTTGTTGTTCACATTTCAGGAAAATGTCAGTCACAACAAAAAAAATTATTGTAAAAATAAAATTATTTACCTCCCACGGTCTTTATTCCAAAGATGTCCTTATCCACCCAATCAATGGATGAATAAGGAATTTTATTTGTTGATCCATAAGGAATGTGATCAACCACCTCCTCTGGAGCAGAATCTACCATCCATAAGGGTATGTCACAAGGTGCCTCCTTCCAATCATGTATGTCAAATAACCCTCTACTAATGAAAGCAATTCTAGTGCATCCTTAATCCTCTATTTCAGTGATATATTTATCTAACCAATCCATGAATAGATAAGCATATTTTCTTTTTTATTCAATTAGAATTTCCTTAGCCATTTTTCCCACAGCTAAGAACTCTTCATCCTTATTCTCTATCTCAATAAGTGCTTGGATCTCACCTTGTGCCAATTTTCTTCTTGCACGCACAGATGACTTCAACCTGCCATGACTGCAAACTAGACATTTCTTATTGGGTGATTCAAAATATTCCATGTAGTGTACACCAAAACCATGGAGGCATTATAATAGGATATGCAAGGTGGTGGTATAATAATTCTTTGTTGTTGCACTCATGTCAAGGAAATGTCAAGCAGAACAAAAGCTTTATTACAAGAACGAAGAAAACATTCGCCTCCCAAAGTATCCATTTCAATGAGGCATATATCCACCCATTCAATGGATGAATAAGGAATATTTTTATTATTTACATGGGATATAATCCACCAAATATTTTGAATTGGAATCTCCTTTCCACATAGGAAGCTCATGGGGTCTTTCTTCCACAGCATGCCTCAAGAAACATTCTTTAGATTTACAAGGTGGGCTTGTGCAACCTTGGGTCTCAATTTCCACTATGTAATAACTTATCCTATCCTTGGACAAATAACTATATTTAATTGTATATATGAATGGTATATATTCTTGAAGGTACTTATTCAATGAGACAAATGTCTGATCAATATATTCTATGGTATCTTCCTTCACCAATACTTTCAAATCAGAACTTTTCTCATGTCCATCCTCCACATGAGATTCCTCCATTATACCCAAAACATTTCCTTCCATGAAACACCTTCAACTCCTTTTGAAGTTGATATGTATGCAACTTTGACTCTTTAATGGATCTTTGCGTGCTCTTGAATGAGTTATTGGTGGTCTCCAAATTACTCGTGAGCCTTTCTGATTCTTCTTCCTCATTCTTGAGTGCACTATGGTACATTTTAGCCATCATAAGGAGATGATTTATATATAATAATAATTTCATGTAGCTCTCCTTCATCTTGACCACTCCTTCTTTAAGTTCTATGAATTCTTCCAAAAATGTTTCTCCTTCCAACTCTCCTCTAGAGGATTTCCAACAACATCTTGCCACCAAGGTATTGGTGTCAAAAAAGCTCTTCATGGCTGCCCTAAGATTCTCTCTATCCTCCTTTAGTGATCCACTCAAATGATGTGGCTCACAAAGAATATTCTCTACCAAGGTTTCTCCTTTCAATGGATGACATACAAGACTATATTTCTTGTGGCATCGATCCACAACACATACTTCATTCTCGATATATCCGTCAACTTTAGATTCATTTGGAAAATCACTTCCATGATATGAAATGGAGGGTGTCTCTAAAGGTTTCAATGTAATGTGGCCTTTTAAAAAATAATAAATTACAGCATACCTTGGAATTTTATATTCATCCTCTTCATGTAGGGTCTCCATGGTGGCCTTCTCTTCCACTAAACTCTCTGGTTCACACCTAAGTTGTGTGGCCTTGTCTTCTTCTTGTTTGTGAAACTCAAGTGTTGAATGTAAATATGATTTATAATATTCAAAATATCTGATACAAAATATGTATCACCATATTCACATGAACCAAAATCCTTAGCATTGATATAGAAATCACCCACAAAGAATTTGGAAGTGCGTTCATCTTCACTTTCTTCTCCCATGCAGCCACCCTGTAGAGACTTGCACTCCACTTTAGGAATCTCTTATTCTTCTTGATCACTTGAAGAGATAAGTGAATCATGTCCCTTTTCAATGATTGAGAACGGATTTGGGGCCTCATCCTCCTCTTCATCCTTCCCATATAGATGATTTGGAACAATAGGTCCTTCTTATTTTTCCTCATCAATACTTTCTTTAGAATCATTAACTGGTTCTTCCTCTGGAAGGTTTATGATCTTCTCCTTTAAAGGATGGTTTGTCAGTGGATCTTTATTTTCCAATAAATCTAATGAAACTTCACTCTCCTGAAAGGTACTCATGTTACCAATTTTGGAATATCTATTAGAAGAACACCGAAACAATTTCATAATGCTTGGACCAAAAGATGGCTTTGCTGAATCTTCAACTTTGGCTCCTCTTTCTTCTTCTTTACTCACAAAGTTGGAACAACTTGGTTCCTCTATGGATGATTTTATTCTCTTGTAAGAATGCTCATCCACATCCTTGGGCAAGAATCCATACTGGAAATAAGTATATTCTTTGAAAGAAACGTCTGCACAAATTTTCTTAACCAAGTCTAGATACTCCTGGTAGCAGAGAGGCATGTTTTCACATGGTTCTATCATCTTTGTCAAGTATTTCTTATCGACAAAAAAATAAGATCTGATATCTTCTATATTTGATGGCCAATATACTTCATCATATTCATGTCTTGGTAGGACTCCATCAACATAGCAGATTTCTTCTTCATATTTTCTGCATTACTCTTCATACTGTTCATCATAGTCATAATCAAAGTATGCCATGACTGCAATTTTATTCAACTTGGGAGAGTAATTTACACAATAGTGGAGGAAAGTTCTCTAATACCACTTTAAATTTCTTGGATCATCTTTCATGATCACTAACTTTGCTGCAATAGATTTTAAAAAAAAATTTAAGATTTCAGGATGATAGGTGGGCAAATTAACAGTCCGAGGAGAGAGTGACTGGGATTTAAATGTAGGATGAAAAAGGCAGGGAAGGATAAAATTTGTTTAGGTTACTAATCACCTATATTCTGGGCCCATTTATGTTTCTAAATCATATCTACCGAATTTTACTTCCATGCTTTTGGGAGTTTCATCCAGTGCAAACAAAAACCCTAATTGACAGTCTATAAGCAACCAGTGGCTAAGAGAGTGTTACGAAAATTTTAGAAATATTTTATGAAGGTATATATAATCATTTGTAGGGTTATACATATCAGAAAAAATTAAGAGTGATTCTACAGTTTGCAATGGTGAAACTAGCTCTTATGACAACTCACTAGCTTCATCTTCAGGATTTCCAAAACAATATAAGGAGGCTACGAATCCTATATTTTAGAATTTGGAGACTTATATATACCTGTTAAGGACCCATAATAATAATAATGGTTGGATTTGGAAACTGAGAGGTCGAATTATGAAATTTATGGTAAAACTAGTCAATTCTAGGTGCAAATCTAGACTGGGTTGGCTAAAAACAAGTAAATCTCAGTCATATAGATTCAGATTGAAATAAAATTTGCAAAGTATGTTCATAACATCAATTTTCATCCACGGAATTAAAAAATAACTCTGATAATTAATTTATGTAGAATTATTTAACATGAGGCATCATTATAGTGCATTTAAGAAGCTAGAATCAAAGGAAGATTTGAAGATTCAAAACCTAAGATGTATGCATGTACTAGAAAATTCAAGACTTGATAGAAACAATTGCAAAAATGTCGGTAATGGATGAATTCTCCCATCATATCTGGAGCTAAATCTTAGATGGTTTCTCCTTGGTCCTTTGTTGTCTGCAATGAAGAGTGGGAGAGACAAGAGTAGGGAAATGGGACTTGGAGCTCATCACTTAGTTTTGAAGCTAATATTCACAATACATCAACACAGTATCAATAAAAAGTGAATAATGGATCTGAAATCCTTCTCTTATAGGCTTGAGTGACTTGTTGAGCACGCCATCCACCTATTGAGCAAGTAACCCACTTGCCAATCATGTCCCTAAGCCATGAGTACGCCCTCCTTGATGGGATTAGAAGTTATTGTTTTCATATGATGTTTCATTGTTTGTTTCATCCATCCAAAGTGGAAATTGTACCACCCTTTTAATGAAAGTTTCCTTATGAGGATTGGGTATGCTTCCTTGGAAAGACACTCTCATCAAAATAGAAACTATGCCCTCCTTGAGTTAATTAGCGAGTTTGTGCATAAGGTAATGTTTCCTTGCACCAAATTAGAAACCATGCCCTCCCTTATCCAAAATTTTTTGCTTTTGAACTGACAACTTTTCCTACACTTTTTGCTTTTGAAAGTGTTGACTTTTCCTTACTTTTGTCAGTTTCTATGTTTTTCTAACTGATTGCTTTTGATTGCTTTTGCTTGCTTTTGCACTGTTTCCATTTTTTCCATCCTAAGCAAGTTTCCTAATGATCCCTCCTGCCTTGACAAATCATTTCCACCATTAATTTTTTTCATAATAATTAACTAAGTACAAATAAGCAGAATTTAAAAACTACATGCCTCCATAGTTTTAAATAATCAAATTTCCTAGGAATAATTAATTAATCCAATGTTTAACCCCTGGGAACTTGACAAGGTCAACACTTTCAAGGTCCCTTCAAGGAAGGGACATGACAATCCTCCCCTCCCAAGTCTGCTTTTACTCAAACAGAAGCAAAGGGATGAGGGAAGCCTCCCGGGAATCCTAATTTCCAAAGGGGCCAGGGAAGCAAATCATTCAGAATTTGTTGATGACACCATATTACTAGGTATTGCTTTGAAATACACTGCAAATAAATTTAAAGAGTCTTTGTCCCTCTTTTTAAAAGCTTCCGATGGAGAAACCAATAATGATAAGTGTTGAATTTACAACTAGAACTGTCTTGCCCAGTTAAATCTTAAACTCTCTAGGACTTTAGGCTTCAAAGTTAGCAACCAATGTCTCTCCTTTAAATAACTGGGAATGCTTATCTCCTTAAAAACGAATAGGACATATCTTTGGGGGGGGGTTCAAAATATTAAGAAAAGAATTCAGTCCCCGGGATTAAAGTGGTTGAATGTCGCTGGGAAGGTCACTCTAATCAAGTTTGTTCTATCTTCACTTCCTATATTTCTCAGCTCCCCTCTTTCTCCCATTGGAGTTATAAACATCCTCAACAAAGAATTCAAGAAGTTTATTTGGTAGGGATGGAAGGACGAGAACCATAACCTCCATTTGGTAAAGTGGGCGATAGTTTGGAACAAAAAGAAAAAAGGGGGGTTTTCCATTAGAGATTAGCCCAGATTGATGAATATAGCTCTTGGAGCAAAGATAATTGGAGATTTTTTTGCGGGGGTAACGAATGGTGGAAGGAAGTGATCCAGAAAAATACACAAGTTGGGATAGGTTAATATGTTTAGATAATGAACTGCATGGCCAAGGGACAAAAACATGGAGTCTTTGCAAGGCAACTTCAAAAATGATCATAGATCACCTTTGTTGGGTTCATGGGAATGGAGAGAATATTGATATATGAGAAGATAAAATTCTAAATCACCCTTCTTTGAGAGAAAATGTTGAGCTCAACAGTATTAGGGATTGACTAGTTGGGTTGGGGACAACAAATATTTTCGATATCTCAGGACATAATATGGTTTGTGGAGGGCTTTGAAGCACCTTGAGCCTTCTTGTCACTTGAATTCCGCTTTCAACCTTCTTCTCTTAAACCTGAGTGGGAAATCCCATTCTACGAAAATATACAAGGACTCCAGAGGATGGGGCCCAAAAGGAAACTATAACATGAAATAATGATATGCAATTTTGATGCAAGATATTCTCTCTCCTCCCATGTCTCATGTTTGGAAGTAGGTGTGGAAACCAAATAGTATTCCTAAATTTAACGCTTTCACCTAGTTTTTAGTGCACCAAAAAATTATCATAGCTGAAAACTTAAGGAAAAAAGGAATAGAGGGCTCCCTCATATGCACCCTTTGCAAGAAATATGAAGAATATATCAAACAACTTTTTTTTGGATTTCCCTTTCACAAATAAGGTATGGGATATTTTCTTAAAGGATTTGGGGTATCCCCTAATCTTGCAAATCTAGTCTTGTGGTTCCATAGTGGATAGAGGCAGAAATACCCTCCCACCTTCAAAGATAAATCCTCCCTACTCAATCTATGGTGTGCCATGCACAAATTTATCAATTGGCACATTTGGCTTGTTAGGAACAAGGAAATCTTTAAGGGATCTTCATCATCCCTAGCTAGAGTTTCCATCAAGGAAAAAATTTCGATGAAAGAATTTATTTGGGCTCAGGGGTGGGCTTGTGAAAATGAAAACTTTTTTCATCCCCCCGAACTCCAATAGTCCAAGCAATTTATTGCATCTATCTCCATTCACTCCATTAAGCGTCATAGACATTTTTGTTGGGGCATTGATATTTCTCCTTGTGACTTCCAATTACCGAGAAGAACCCCAAATATGATTACTCAGGGGTGCGATTGTAAAAATAAAAAAAAATTTAGCACCCCGAACTCCAATGGGACAAGCAATTTATTGCATATAGCTCCCTTTAGTGCCTCAGGCCTCATAGACATTGTTGTTGGGCCATTGATCTTGCTCTTCGTGACTTCCAGTTATGGAGAAGAACCCAAAATATGATTCCGCTGTTATTTGACAACACCTTGAAATGAAACCTAGGAGAGGCAGGTGTGCGAGGGGTCATTCTTGACCCGAGAGGAAATGAGATGCTTAGTTTTGCTTAGGGTTTGGGCAGGAGAACCAATAATTAAGCAAAGTGGGAAACCTTATGCAAGGAATAGAGGCAATGAGTATGATGAGTATGGGAAACTTTCAATTTTATGGAGATTCAAGGATATCCATTCAAAAGATGAGAAGTATCCAAGCAGGAAAAGAGAAAGAAACTGGGAGAGTTAAAAAAGAATGATGTCCTTTATCTTAGATATATCCAAGTTTCACTTTTTCCACGTCATAATGCAGAATAATAAAATTGCAGACAAGCTCGCCAACATGGGAGCTCTCCCTAAGCAAGAGGAAATTAGCATTGATCATGCTCCTCCTATCATTAAATGGATTGTATGTTGTCATGGTCAATAGATAGACCCTCCATTTCAAACATAGGCGAAAATTACAACCTTAGGGTAAATTATAGATCCTCTAGTATAAAAGGGTTTAATGGTCATGTCCTTGATAACATAACACCCATAATCCAATGTCAGGTATCATCACAAGGCTTGGATTGGAAGAGGTGGTGGTTGGAGGTCCTTACGAGGAATTGTGATTTAAAAAGCATTAAAATATCAGGGATGACAAGGTCTTATCACAACTACCTTCCATCACTTGGCACATTTGTGAAGGTAGGGGTGACGGATATGGAGTTTACATCGCACAATACAAGGCATATATTCTTCAATAAGTTCGAGAATCAGTTCAATTCTCTATCTATTTTTGGGAGCATGAGAAAGACCTTAACAAAAAGAAAGGGAAGTTTCTCTGTGAATGAATTAGACCCTACAACCATGTATTCCAAGGATGACACATTGGAAAGTCTGATGTGTGAAATAATTCAACTAAAGAATCTTATGGTGGACTATAAGAAAATGCTAAGATGCATGTATGAGGTTTCCAGAGCAGTGCTTGAAGAGCATAAGCAATTCTTAGCAGATTTTTTGGGCATGGCCTCTCGCATTAAGGACATGGAAGGGCATATTCAGGTGAAGGGTGGAGAAGTGAAAGATATTCAGAGAAGGCTACAGGGGATGGATCATTTTCAGGAAACTAGGTACACAAAGATACTTAAATGAACCTCAGACACCAAGAGTCGGCTCCAGGACTAGTTTATGAATGCCAATGAAAGGAATGAGATCCGGTTCACTTAGCTAAAGGAAATTTTGGAAGCAATTCAGTGGGAGCTTGAAGATAAAGGAAAAGAAGGCGCAAAAACGTCCAAGCATGCCAAAGAAACTCCAATGGAGGAGACTTCTACTATCAATGTGAGTGGATAAGGTCTAAAGGAATGATGTTCAATCCCCCTCCTTTTTTGGTTTAAAGAATGTTTTTTTTCTGCTTATATGCAATTAGTTTGTCAGCAATTATACTGAAAGATGAAATAGACTAGGTTTGGAAAGTTCCTCGTTTTTGGATTATCATCATGAGTTGGAAGAAGGGTTCTTCTTAATGAACCTGTCATGTTTGGCTATTTTGAATAGACTGCGGTGGGCATGAATTTGTTGTATTTTACCCTCCCCACCTCTCTCTCTCTCTCTCTCTCTCTCTCTCTCTCGGGCCAAAATTATAGTACCTTGCATATCCAAAAAAATTCATCTCTATTTAAGTGCTTGAATCACCATCAAGTGAAGTATGTATGAAGGTACCAAAAGCTAGGTGGATTTATCGCCCATCTCTTCAGTTTTAATGAATTGTGCCACTTGTCATGCTTAGTGACCATCGTTGTCATCTAAAATTATAAAAATCAATGCATAATCTAAAAAACAAATAAAGACATTAACCCCCTTTTTAACCTTTATAATCCAACACTCAAATGAATTTCTTCATTAACTACATGATATGCTACCATGTATATAATGGTTGAGAGACTTGATTCTCCTAACAAGCACACTAATTTAATTATTAATTTTTTACCTAACATGTTTCCCTTAATACGATCCTCTACATTTTCCCTTTAATATTGTAAATTTTATTACTACCATTATCAACGTTTTATTTTCATTACCATTTATTTAAACTATATTTTATTTTCTTCATCAAATTAAACTAAAATTCATAAATACAATATTATTAAATAAAGATGAAGTTCTAATTTCAAACATTTTAAATTTATAAAAATATAAATTATATTGATCATCTACCTATTTTAAAAAAAGAATTTTTTATCTTATTTAAAAATAATAATAATGATGATAATGATAAAAAGATAATGATGATGATAATGATAATAGTTAACTTTTATTAGTATCTCTATTGGATCTTTAAAAAGTATTTTGTTTATTTTAGTAAATTATTTTTATGTTCAAAAAGCTTAGATAATGATAATAATAATCGATTTTAAGGTTAAACCCCCTTGTTTGTGGGACAAGGGACCCCCCTCTACGCAGTGATTTAACTACTAAAGTCTACAAAGGTGTACATACACTACCCCCTCTGGATTTGAACCTATGACCTCCTAAGAAGAAAACACATGCTCTTAACCATTAGACCCACTCATGCTATAGAAAAAACATACCAAAGTTACTAAACTTAAAAAATCTTTTATTTCAATTTTAATTTCTTATTTCTTTAGAACTAGTTAATAAATCTATAACTAATTAACTATTAACTTTATATATTTAAAAAAAACTTTTATTCCCATTTTATAATTGATTTATAATTAATCAATAAGTCTATAACAAATAAAAAATCTTACAGCTAATAATAACACGGAAGCATTGTGCAACCTTGCAAATAACATGGAAACATTGTGCCATGAGGAAAATGATGCAAAGTCAATAGTAACATTTTCTATAATGTTTTTGTTACTTAATGGTTTTCTCTTATTTAGTGGGTTACATGGTAACATTGTGCCAAGAGGAAAATGATGCGAAGTAAATATTAATGTTTTTGTTATTGAATTTGCTTTCTCTTATTTAATGGGTTGGGATGAGAATATTACTCACTCATCGAATTGGATAGGGTTGAATCAATATTATTGTTTTTTTATTGAATTTGCTTTCTCTTATTTAATGGGTTGGGATGAGAACATTACTCACTCATCAAAGTGGGTAGGGTTGAATTAATAATGGTGTTGGCTTTGTTTTTCTTTTTTCTTTTATTTTATTTTATTTATGTGATGATTATATATTCTATTTTAATAATATATATATTTTTAGGATGAGAACATTAATTTTTCATCAAATTTGGTAGGTTTGAATTAATAATGTTTTTGGCTATATATTTATTTATGTGATGATTATATTTTTTATTATAATTAATATAATTTATAATTTAATTTTGTTTTATTAAAAATGTTATATAATATTTTACATATAAAAATAAACGTTTTGATTTTGTTAATATATATAAAAGTTGAGTGATTTTATAATAAAACCTAAAATTATTTCTGATTGGTTAAGAATTTGTTTTTTTTATATAACAAAATGGGTTATAGACCTAAGACCCGTAGGTATTTAGCAAGAGTAGAATTCTACCGGGTATAGACCACTATCAAGTTGTTTCACGTGGCTTGGTTTTCTTTGAATAAAGATGACGAGTCAACTTGCATTTGTGGGTAACAACCAATAATGGTTGTCATCACTACCAATTTGACAACTAAGATATAATATATATTCATATCTTTGAAAAGATAAAATAAGATGATGATATTTAAATTTATTTATATAAAAGTTCCTCTATATGTAAGGTGGTAATATTTAAATTATTATTATATTTTTTTATATAAAAGTACGAGTTAAATTATAGGCGAATCTCTCTGAGACTCTCTAGGTATCTGCATCGATTATTTATGTGGCTCAATTCTTCAAACATCGAGATAATTCCCACATGGCTCAAGTGTCAAGTTGTATGAGATTTGGTTATAGATAAATCTTAGCCATGGGATTCTTTTAATGGAACAAGCGAGGGAGAGGATCCCACCAGAGGCATTGGAAGTGTCTTATATATATCAAGGAATGAAACTATATTCCGTTTTATGCCAATGTAGGGTGAAACCCAAATAATATGGTTGAGTATTTGGCTATGCGATTCTTGTTAAGAGTTGCTTTTCACTAGAATATCTCTTATTAGTCCCTGCTCCAGGCATACTAAGGGACTCTTGTAATCGCCTTACCGTCGATTTTATTAGTTTGCATGCAAAACAAAAACAAGAATAAAACATTTTTCCTAAGTTTGTACTGAATCAATTCAGTGTCGCTTTCTTGACCAATCAACATCATTCAACATCATTGACTGCTTTCTTAACGCTGCTTTTTCTACCAATCGAGAACATTGGCCTCCCTCTCCACCAATCAGCCACTTAGACTTCTTATTTGGCCTCATAACGAGGCAAGAGACAAATTAGAAGGAAATATAAACGAATCTTTCATTTATAAGATGAAGAAGAATTGTATTTGAAATAATGTTAAGGTTAAGGTTAACATTAACTCTACAACATTTAATGTTTGGATATCGCAGCCTTCAGATATAGTATATTTGATATAATATAAACATCAAAATCTTACTATCTAGCTCTTACTGTGTGACTGTTGGCAACTGGCATGTTGGCCACTTGTCTAGAATTATGTCATTGCACCGCCAAACTTTGCATTTACAAAGAGAAACTGATGCATCATGCAAAAAATTTCAAGCCAACTATTACCTTGGTTGTCTATACCTCTGTTGCTCTATTGGATTGTTGGATTGTTGCTCTGTTGAATTGTTGGATTGCAGTGCAGACAGGACACGAATTTCTCTGCAAATATCTCAAAGAACAACTTTCTGGATTTCCTGAATCTTAAGCTCCCTCAATAAGGTCTAGATCAGGTTCTGTATATGTAGTTTCAACTACTACTGCTGTATACAAGGTAGCCGACTTGGCTTAGTAATAGCTTTATGGCTTGTTCGTTGGTTGGTCTAGTGGTAGTAGCTAGCTGCTGGTGTTATTGGTGGCGCTAGATCTAGTACAGGATCGACTGACTCAACATCTGCGAGAATGATGTTAACATCTATCAGCATCTATTTGGATTAGTCACAGATAACAATATTTGGATTAGTCACAGATAACAGCATTGACAACAACAGAACGACCAAGAATTCTGTATCAAAATAGTCACAGCATCGGTCCTATGCATCAATTACTTACAAAATCTACAAGATGCATATAAACATGGAAGGTTGAGGTACCAACACTTGGAAACCCTCTGAATCTCTCTTGGCTAAAGATTATATCACAAGCAGCTCGTGTAGGTGAAAGCAGCTCCTGTAGATGAATGCACAACAAAGTGAGGTGATTAATAATCAGGTAGGTATTGTCTAATAGAACAAGGATATACACACACACACAAGATTTCAATTGCAGGCATAAAAATGACCTTCCCTTATTCTTATAGTCTTTATATTCCTCCCAATAAAGCATTTGGTACCGAAGCTTTAGTGTGCAATGATATTCCATCTGTAATCTTGGAGTATAATGGCCGAGATAAGAAATCTTTGTGCTTTACTTCCACATTGTTTGATGCCACAATAGAGATATTTTAAGATGGGAAAACTTTGTTAATTATAGATGCAGTAGTCACCCAGTGCCTTCGTGACTTCGAATTTTGTATTGATAGGATGTAATATGCACCTGCGCTCGCATCCTTGCTGTGTGTCTCTCAAAAATACCATGTGCTACAACAACAGACCCCTCTATCAGTTGGCTTTAGCCTTGCGCTGACAACCCTCTCCCACAGATTTGAAAGGCTAATTTACATCCCCCAAAGAACAAACGTTGCAGGAGGCGGAAGCCAAAGTACATCATGACATGGCTAGCAGAAGACATTTCCCTGAAGTGTATCCCTATAAAAATGTTGCTCATGTACTGCTTACCTTTTGACTGGTTGATGGTAACAGAAGAGTCAAATTCCAGTGCATAATGTAATAAGCATGTACTGCAATTTTATTCTTCGCCCCACACCATAGCTGCAAGCACAAGTAACATATAAATATCAAAACCTTTTTCCAGAATTTACTTGTAATTTACTTGTTTAAGAAGAAAGCGGAGCAGAGCCCTAAGGTCGAGAAATGAGTGTACATGTCGCTAGACCAGCCAGTGTTGATGAACCAGTCTCGTGTGCCGTGCCTTTGCATTTTCTCAGCTAGCATGGCTGCATACCTTGTAGGGTGAATCATAATGAATGCTGCCCCAAAACAAGCAAAAAACGTTGCCTAAGGCTCCTTTATGCCCTCCTCCATTCCTATTACCTATCACCCATCCAATATATATATTTACAACATCATAATTTATACAGACCATCACGATAAGAATATATACACAAACACAGACCTATCAAGAACATATACTTCTTCACATCATAATTTATATAGACCATCACGATCAGAATATATACACAAACACAGACCTGTCTTGAACATACACTTCTTCATGAGGTTATTGGTGTTTTTACCAGGACCATGTATCCGTTGATAAAGTGATACATTAATATTATTATGCATAGATTATACGCACGACTTAGTTTTGTCTTGGATTATACTTATTTTCCTATAGTTGAGCTCACGCCCTTGGACTGATGCCGACATTCAATTATTTAGAAATAGAACATGAGATTTTTTGCATTTTTTAGCTGAACATATAGGTCGGCGAAGCTTTCTATAGCCGATGCTCCACTTGTTCGGAGGTGCTATATTTCAGCTTAGCTGGTTGTTAATTAACTTGGTTTTTCAGGACCAGACTCCTCGATGTAAGACATAGTTAGAAAATCTAAATTTCCCCAATGTGACCACCCACGATAGAAGCCGAGGATACTGTGAAGCCACTTGTTTCTCCTTTTCCCTGTCGAGTTACAAATGTTGATGAACGATATTGCGAACCCACCCAC
The DNA here is from genome assembly GCA_001517045.1 of Pseudotsuga menziesii. Taxonomy (NCBI): domain Eukaryota; kingdom Viridiplantae; phylum Streptophyta; class Pinopsida; order Pinales; family Pinaceae; genus Pseudotsuga; species Pseudotsuga menziesii. The sequence goes on from LPNX010376268.1 coordinate 405,572, forward strand.
TTTTCCTTTTCGGTTCCAAGTTAGAAATGCTTATGGACAAGACCGTGAAGCCACCTGCTTTTCCTTTTGTCTTCGGAATTAACCAACTGTCCTCTTATGAAAGAGACTATGGACATATGTACTCCATGCTACCAGCGATAGACTTCCTAACAAGTGGCACCCAATGGAAGTTATCTAAAAAGCATTAAAATTTTGAATACCCGTAAATGTTAAGAAATCAATCTAATCTAGCCTTTAGACATTTGTTACGATATCAAAGTTCATTGCATGATATAGTTCAAATGCTTTGAAAACACCCTCTTTTTTAATTATTTTTAAATTTGTAAAAGTTAACAACGCCAAAACAAAACAGAACAGTAACGCCACTTTTCAACAACATATCTGTTGGACGAATGGAATGATTGATAAGCGTGTTCTTCATTTGTAAATTGTAAGGCTGAAGGAAGTGCATATTCATTGTGTACTATACACTGCGTTTTGCAATTCTGAATTACTGTTCTATTTCTAGGTAATTGTTCTATTTTTAATTAATTATGTACTTACAACTAGTTATAAAATTGAATTATAATATCAAGTTTATTAAATATTTTATCTGTATGTATGGAGACCATTAGTATTGTAAAAACAATAAAGAGATGTTAGATACTGTGAATGTCTGAGTCCAATGAATATTTCATCCATAACCTTGGATTGCACTCTACTCTTGGGGATGGTGATATTAAGGACACCATTTTTCAATTCATCCTTTATTTTGTCCATCTCATAGTTTTTCAGCAAAACCCTGTCCTCCACATAGACCTTCACATCCTACTTAGACAGTCCTGGCATGCCGAACCTCACTTTTTATTTCATTCTCGTTTTCCATGACGTCCCACGGGGTTCAAACCGACAATGAGTTGTCTCTGGAAACTCCCCGTGAAGAAGTCGGAAACACGAAAGCATCATCGAAAAGGCGATCCATCATATCAAGCATATGCCTCATCATCCTCATTGGTGAAAGAGGGTCAACAAGACCTGTCGTTTGAATTATAAATACCACAAAAATGTTCCACGTCATTTAGATTAAACCCTAGTGACAGAGTTTCTAAATTAGAAGCTTCAGCCAAAAGCAGTTGACCCGGTTATATCGCTAGCAATAATATTTTGGAGAAACAAATCCAAAGAGCTTGTTAAGTGTGCCTCTATGAACTAATTATATGAACTAATGACTTAGACCTCGAAGCCAAAAAACTTGTTAACTCTGCTTTATATTATGAACACATGCTCTTTAAGCTGTAGGCAGGGACTTGTTGCATTAGCAACTTTCCTTGTTTGTATATCTACGGTGATTCGATGTTGGTGATAAATTGGACGAACTATATACCATACGTTTAGGACAATGCTCTCAATGTTTTTGTTTTTTATTTGAAGAATATCACTAGGTTTTTTCCACGTCTACAAGTAACACATTTCTTAGGTGGACACACTTTCTATTGTATGTGTTGTTCAAAGCTTCAGGCTCTCTTTTTCATCAAATTTTAACAAGTCCTTGGTCCTTAATCACATTTGGGATTTAGAATAGAGACATTATACGTCTCTATGTTAATGGTACACATTGGTTTTGGTCCCAAGTTGTTTAAGAATTATTAAGTAAATATATTTGTGCATTTTTTCTTTTATGAATTATAAGGATTATGTTTTTGGACTCTATGTATCAATTTTCCGTTTGTGGGAAGCAGAGAAATGATTACTTCTCTTTTAAGTGTTTTTTTTTTGCTAATATTTGAAAATATTGAGCAAGGGGGTAGGTAATACCGATCCTTTCTTTCTCCTTGAATAGAAAATAAAGTTCAAAGATTTGGGCATTTTTATAGCATGCCTCCAAAACCCTAATCCACTCTTAATAAGGTGTACAAGGTCCTTCTCCCAACCTTGGTTCTAATTTATTTTATTTATTTAAAACTTGTTTTTACAAGGGAATTTTCATTGAGGCATTTTCAAGATTCAATGTTGGGGTTTCTCACTCCGACGCACTATTTTTAAGATTGGGTTTTTTCATTGTGGCACAATACTTTCAAGATTGGGTTTTTTTCACTGCGACATAATCTAGGGAATTTTCAGTGAGACATTTTTACGAGCATTTTCAGGGGATATTTTTAATATTGACTTCTTTTTCATAAATATTTTTTATCATTTTATTTTATTTATTTAAAGCTAGTTTTTACCTTGCAAGTTTGAACACCTCACCAAATTTACCAAAGGATACCAAAGGGAGACCTAACACACATTCCCTACATATTCTTCAAGATTGTATAGAAGAAAGAGAAGCTAAACTTCAAATTGGACTCGAGGCCATGCTTGATAATGAATTTGCATCCTTTGAAAACAAGATGCAAAAGCAAATAGAAAATAAGATCGCAATGTTGGAGAATAAGACGTTTCACATGATGGATATTATATTACAAGAAATAGAAAAGAAAAGCCATGCAACAAAACAACCAAACCAACAAGGAGAGATTGATCATTTAGAAAATATTGATATGAAGAGCAAGATTACAGAACATGAAGCAAAGATAAATGACAATCTAACCTTAAATAGTCTAGAAGGCAAATTAGATAACAAACAAGAAATAAATAAGAAGATTGAATTATACCATGAATGTAACAAATGAGCCTTGAACCTCGTAATTTTTGGTTTGAAAGATTAGTTTGAAGAGGGTACACTAACTCTAGTTAGGGAAAAACTACTTAATAACTTTTACAAATTGAAGCTAGTTGCCTCACGTAAGCAAAGAAGTTGGGAAATCTAATTGAGAATAAAGATGGGCTAATCTAGGTTAAGGTCATCATTAAGGACCATAAAGTCAACATAGTAAAACCAAATGTATAAAAGAATTGTAAATATTTATAAATGAAGATCTCATTCTAGAAGATCAAGCCAAACTAAGAAATGAAGATCAAAAGATAAAAAAATCTAGGAAGGAAAGAAAATGAGCACTAATAAAAAATAGAAATGATGTTATCCAAGATAATGCTGAAAAGATAATAATAAATAGGAATTTGGCACACTCCAGATCCTCTCCTAGAACTACCAGGGATTTCCATGGAACAAAGGTACCAAGTTATGTTGGATTTCTAATGAAATTAGTATTATATTGTTGGTTAAAACTTGGGAGCATGAAGAATTTAAGGTCTCTACAATAGAAGGATTTGTCTTAGGGTCGATATGGAACAAGTGATAATTTCATTGAGGAATTTGAGGCATATCTTGTTAAATTAGGAAGAACATCCCCCCCAATGTTATTCTTTATAAGAAAAATCCATTCAACTAGTACATATGGATTGACATTACATATATTAATGCTAATATTTATAGCAATTTGTTATTTTGTGCATATCAATTCTAGATATTATAAGAAGAATAATTTAGATAAAACTTGTCCTCTTAATGGAATTAAACGTGATGTTTCTATTTTAAGAAATGAATGCAATATGATCTTAATGGGTGAATTTAATTCTCGAACAAAGAGTAAGCAAGCTATTCTCTAAAGTAATTCTTCCAACCCTAATCCTCAATTGTTAGACGAAGACCTTGATTTAGCCGATGACTACAAAATAATTTCTAAATATTAAAGGGAAAATGTGTTTGGTTATGAGCTAATCAAGCTATGTAGAACACAATATATAATTAGTTGCAATGATCTTATGAAAAGGCCTAATTCTAGACTAATGACACACATTCATGGGCTTCGATGTAATTTGAATGACTATGTCATTTCTGATATCTCGTTTAAACAACCAAATAATACATTTTGACATTTTAAATGACTAGAAACTTAACTTGGATCATAGACCTTTAATTGTATCTCTCAAATTTGGCATGCATAGTAGTCTCATTGAAACAAATTATCAGAGTCAAAAGTACTTAATCTTCAACAAAAATAAATTGGATCTCTTTCGAAATGATATAATTAACAATATGTTTCCTCTATCTAATAGGGGAAATATATAAGACCTTTATCATATTTTTTTTACAACCATCTTATCTTCCATTAACAAGTTCTCCATTGAATTGTCATATAAAAAGATAAATAGAATGATCAACCCTTGGTATGACAATGAGTAAAATATCACAATAAGATGAATCTGTTAGGTATAACTCCCGATTGATTATTATTCCAATGCAAATGCCTATATTTATACAAATCATGTGACGGTTGGGTTTCACCTTCCGCCCAAACCTTTCGGCTTCCTACTATTTATTTATTTATTTACAATAATCCCTATGGATTATATTCTAACAACCCCCCTCTTAATCCGAAGGGGTGTTCATAAGTCCAAGCATGTTTCTGAATCTTTCAAACTTTTCTCGTCCAAGCGCTTTGGTGAAGATGTCTGCAATTTGATCATTTGTGGAACAATGTCGAAGATGGACTGTCTTGGCCTCTACATGATGTCGAATCAAATGATACTTTGTGTTGATGTGTTTGGTTCGATCATGGAATCTAGGATTCTTAGCCATCTTGATTGCAGAAGTATTGTCGATCAATAATGGTGTGGAGTCCTCTTGTTTTTCTTGCAAATCTTCAAGTATCTTTCTTTGCCATACTTTTTCATTCGTTGCTTCTGTTGTTGAATCTGCCCGAACTGACTATTTGCGTGATCTCCATGAGACAGCTGCCGATCCAAGACTCATAGTGTATCCAGAAGTTGATACTCCTGTATCCTTATCGCCATCAAAATCTGAGTCTGAGTACCCAATAAGTTTGAAGTCATCCACTTTAGAGTACTTGAGTCCAACGTCTTGAGTCCCCTTCAAGTATCTTAGAACTCTTTTTGCAGCTAACCAGTGTCCTTCACAAGGTTTATGCATGAACCTTGAAAGTATGACAACAACATAAGAAATATCTGGTCTAGTTGTTGTAAGATAGATAAGGCTTCCTACAAGTTGTCGATACTTGGTCGCATCCTCAAATTCTTTTCCTTTGCTTGATGTGAGCTTTATTTTCTGTTCCATTGGAGTAGATATAGGGTTGCATTCTGTCATGCAAAATTTGTTTAGTAGTTCTCCAACATATTTTTTCTGAGATAGGAAAATATACTTAGGATGTTGAGTGACTTCAATTCCTAAGTAATAGTGGAGATGTCCCATATCTGTCATTTCAAAGATCTTTTTCAAATCTTTCTTTATGGATGCTATATAGCTCTCATTGTTCCCTGTCATCAAAAGATCATCTACATACACAACAAGATACACAACAGATCTTCCAACTTTCTTTATAAACAATGTTGCATCATCATGATCAAAATGTTTGAAATTTAACTTCAAAAGATGCTCGGTTAACTTTTCATACCATGCACGAGGCGCTTGTTTTAGGCCATACAAGGATTTGACGACTTGCATACCTTTTGTTATTTTCCTTTCACAACAAATCCTTCTGGCTGAGACATGAAGACATTCTCTTTCAAGTCTCCATTCAAGAAAGCAGTCTTCACATCCATTTGATGAACTTTCCACCCTTTCTTAGCAGCTAAAGAGAGTAAGGTTCGGATGGTAGCCCATTTTGCTGTAGGAGAAAATGTTTCTTCATAGTCAATTCCTTCTTTCTGTGCATAGCCTTTTGCTACAAGCCTCGCTTTGTGCTTGTCAAGTGATCCATCTGATCTGCATTTGTTCTTGTACACCCACTTGCAGCCAATTGGTTTGGTTCCAACTGAAGGGTCAACCAGCTTCCAAGTTCCATTCTTCATGAGTGCATCATACTCATTATGCATAGCTTCTTTCCACTCAGCACGAGTAGAAGCTTCTTCAAAGGAAGTTGGTTCAAAGTTAGCAGATAAATTAAATTCACAATCAAATGATACATCCATGGCATCACCTGAATTATCTGCTTCTCCTCCATGTCTTTTCAAACTTCTCGTTCCCGTCTTTCCAACTTCATCTGGATGGACACTTTCAAGTGTCTTTGTGGCCCATTTAGGAATCTTTCGTGATGGTCCTGGTTGATCAGCTGGTGGTGCTTCACCATTGATTGAGAGTCTTTCAATTCTGTCAATCACATCATCCAGTTGAACCTCTTGTTCAAGTGAAGTAGCAGGAAATTCTTCATGCAGGGGAGTTGGTGCTTCATATGGAAATTCCAAAGGTTGATCCAAAATAGGAATCCCCCCTTCAAGGTTTGGAATTTCATATTCATTTTCAGAATATGTCTTTGGATGAGGATAATTTTCCAAATGATCAAGCTGTCTCTCAATGGACGGGTCATTTTTATTAGTTTCAAGAAAAATTACGTCTCTAGAAATAACAAATTTCTTGTTTACCTCATCATACAAATGGTATGCCTTGGAGTATTCTTCGTACCCCAGGAAAATGCATTTTCTGCTTCGAGCACCAATCTTGTTTCTTTGCT
>LPNX010376268.1:412221-456025 GCA_001517045.1 Pseudotsuga menziesii
CTTGCCATAATGAGCTAGATGACATATTACCTTCTCCATGCTGAGAGAGGTAGGCATAGTTCTGAAATATTGCGGATGAACCCTTGAGCTTCAGCAGCTTTCCATCTTCGTATCTAGTCATGATGACTTGGTTATCAGAGGACTTTCTTATTTCAACGATTCCATCAAACATGTGGATGGAATGGCCTTGCTGTCGAATCTCCACCATGGACAGCAGGCTTCTCAGCAACTCTAGAAGATAGAGAACGGTCTTCAACAAGAAATCAGGGAATCCAGGCATCTTCAGTCGAATGGTGCCCATTCCCTTTGGTTTAATACTTGACTTATCTGCAAAGTCAACTATGCCATCTATTGTTTCATTCAGTTCTTCAAAACATTCTTTTCTAAATGTCATGTGTGATGTTGCACCAGTATCAAGCAGCCAACAATCTTTGTAAGATGAAAGAGAAGTCATTTCATTAAATCCAAGATTACAATGTGCAACAATACAATGAGCAGAATCAGAAGATTTACTAGCATCTTGATGTTTATTATCATCTTTCTTTTGGTTGTGCTTGTCTTTGATGGAGTCCCATGAAGCCCAACACTGATCTGATGTGTGGCCAGTCTTTCCACAATGCTTACACTACAAATCTGATCTTTTTCTGGAATTTTTTCCGCCCCCTTTACCTCTGAAGTTTCTTCTTCCTCTGCCTCTCTTAGAGAGAGTGGCATCGCCAACAATAGATGCAAAAGAGTGCATTTTCTGTGATGAATCTGCAACTTACAGAATACTTGGAAAAAGATATGGGATGCAGGTTTAGATTCCTGCTCCTTTACAAATTACAATATGATTCTGCAGCCTATCAGCCCTATCAAAACAATCTTGCAGCTACTCTATATTTAATTTCTATATCATTTCAATATATAAATTATGTGCACTATTCTACACAATGCAGGTCTGAGTCTCTGCACTTTTTACAATACAGTCTATGCCACAATTAACCAACAATCTTCTCATGCAGTGGTTACAGCTTTATTTTCAAAGCACAGTTACAAATTGAAAGGAAAAAAATGCAGCAATTCCATGCTATATCATTCATAGCAGCAATTCATAGAGGAGAAAATTCTTCATGCAATAGTCACAGTTCCAATATAGCAATCACGAGGCTCTTCACTCAATGAAAATAAACAAATGCTTGCAGAATTTACCGAAAAACTTCACGCAAGTGATGGTGCACAGCTTCCAAAAGGGAAGTCTCTTCACATAGCATCCATAATCAACCAACGCATATATATACAACGCATATACTCAGCTCCAATATTGCATTGCAGTCTCAAAACGCAGGCAGTCTTCAACGCACATTACATGCAGTCTTCAACGCAAATGCTGTCTTCTCACTGGTCTACAGAAATACACCGGTCTTCAACGCAAATGCTGTCTTCTCACCGGTCTACAGGGGCAAGGCACGATTTAAGTTGTCAAGTCCAATTTTCAGATAAAAATTGTTGCTGAAGTGAAGACGAGAATGGCGGGAGGACTATTCAAGAACAAGTACTGGGTGGCGAGGCATGGGCGCAGCATCCCCAATGAGAATGGCCTCATTGTTTCTTCCCTGTCCAATGGTGTGTTACCTAAATATGGATTCTTCAAGCAAAATCTGCAACAGAACTTTTGACAGCACTCAAATCAAGGTTACAGAGGCACTGAGGGAACGATATTTTGGACCCCGACTTGAACTTCAATCTCATGATCATTACACAGAAATACACTTCAACGCACACTCTTATGTGGGAATGTCTTCAATACACAGCTCCATGCACACTCAGAGAATTACGGTTTTCACCCTAGAGAGGAAGCACCAGTCTCCACGCTATTACAGCGTTCAACGCAATTTTCAACAGGTTCCACGCGATTCGCGTAGTAGTGACCAGCATTCAACACAAAACTTCAGCATTCTTCTCAGGCTTCCACGCAGTCCTCAACGTCGTCACCATTCTTCAACGCACAGTTTTAATATGGATTCAAACTCACGCAGCAGTCAGAAAAGTCCACGTTCTGAGTAATGGACTGAGGTTTTCCTAGTTGTACATTCTCCACCATAAACACAAGAGTTTTGAACTCCAATTCGTTGGACTCACCTTGACTGCTCTTCAAGTAAGTTGTTGCAGATCGTAGCTCGCATAAATCGCAGTCAACAAAAAATTAGGGTTCGTAGCTCGCAGTCTCGGTCATTACGGCCAACAATACATTCAATTGACCTCCAGCCTCAACAATTCCAATTGCATTCAATAGTCTCCACTCAAGTAGGGATACAATTCAACGCAGTAATACTATATAATAATAATACTGCTTCTATGCTGCTGCAGCAATATCCAGAGCCCAGAGATCGCCGAAGCTCCAAACTCTGGTTCTAAGACAAGGGGAAGAGAAAGGAAACCCTAACTCCCAAGCAATCTACACGCAGGCTCTTCACGGCTTCACGAGGTAGTGAGATGCCAAAATTAGGTAAGTTGGCAGCAAAATAATTCAACAGTTTTGACAGAGAAAATGAGTGAGCAGTCTGGCAGCCAGGAGGGCGCAGCCTATGCACTGGGCAGAATTGCAGAATGCCAGAACAACATGGAGCAGGCAGGAGTTATGGCAAAACAGCCAAGCTCTGATACCACTTGTTAGGTATAACTCCCGATTGATTATTATTCCAATGCAAATGCCTATATTTATACAAATCATGTGACGGTTGGGTTTCACCTTCCGCCCAGCCCTTTCGGCTTCCTACTATTTATTTATTTATTTACAATAATCCCTATGGATTATATTCTAACAGAATCAAATAAGATATTGAGGAGTCCCTAAAAGTTGACAAGATAAACACGTACAAATCCCTCATTAAAAGAAAAAAATACCTATATAAAAAACAAGCAGGAGAAGTTACCTCTCCTAAGAAATTTCCAAGACAAATTCTAACTCACAAAATTAAAGAGAATAATATGATTGTATTGAAGGACTATAATTCCCATCTTTATAATAGTTTTGAATCAAATGATGTTGCGAACAACATTCAATCCTTTCTAATGGAAAATGAAGTTTTTTTCTTTAGAAGATATAGATTTTGGGATTAAGTGTCCCACGAATGGGAAATATAAGAATATCAAAGGCTACCAAGATGAAATCCTAAAAATTGGGGGTCTATCCTCATCCCTCACATCCAAAAACTCTTCAATCTAGTAGTCAAGCAAGGCTTCCCTAAACCTTGGAGTCAAAGCCTTATTGTAAAAATAAGCCCTCTAATTATAGGATTATTATGATTAGCCATCTCTTATACAAGTGATAATATGGTATCATTTTGGAAAATAAGATCAAAATATGGATAGAAATCCAAGATAAAAGAGCTAAAGGGAAAGCCAGTTTTAGAATGTATTATTCCACCATAGACCACTTCATTATTATCAAGATCAATGCAGAGGAATGCCAAAATAATAAGATCAATATTCTTTTCTACTTTTTGGACTTTAGGAAAGATTTTGATACAGTGATTAGAAATAACTTGTGGAAAACATTAGAAGATTCAAAGGTTCCTTTCAAGTTGACAGCCACTGAAATAAGGTGGTATAAGAATGTCATTTCTAATTTTAAGAATAATGAGTACAGGTTGGAAGATATTAATTGCAATTTAGGAGTTAAGCAAACCTACCCCTCTCCCCCACCATTTTTTATATACACCATTTGATAAGTTAGAAGCTTGTTTAATAGAGGCAGACTACACTGGCATGATGTTAGGATGAATTGTCATCATACTCCTTAACATGCCGATGATGTTGTTCTTCTATAAATATGTCCCTATGATCTTGATAAGCAATTAAGAATTTTCAAGGATTTCTATTCTAGTATGAGCATGACTGTCAATATTGACACTTCCTAAAATTTCTTTAAATTTCAGTCAAAACCACCTAATGCTCAAGCGAGGTTGGCATAAAGATGCCATTTCTTGGTTAAAGATGTGGGGGATTTCCAAAAATGTCACTTTGCAAAATATAGATTATATTAAAATATTATTACTTTGAAGTTCAAAGAGAAGGTGTGGCATCATGAAATTTAGAGGATAAATGAAAATTAAGATACTACGAGGAGGTCATTAACCATAATCTTGAACATCAAAATTATATCTTTGTTTTAAGTAGTGCAAAGAACAAAACCCACATAGCTAAAATAAGAACGAATTATCATGAGCTACATCGTGAAACAAGGTGTTGGTCGACCTTTATTAAAACTTTGTGGGATTAAATAATGTGTAATCTCACTCCCTCTTAGATTGGCCTACGTAAACCCACATAAGATCTTTGTTTCAAAATTTTCTTACAATACAAAATGCCCAACCTTCTATCTCATCAAAATTATAGTAATTTAGGAATTCTCTTCTAAGCTTTTATAGCACATAATTAATTTTCTAAAGTAAACGAGGTAGTTCCTTACTTTTCTTTCTTAAGGTACGATAGACCAAAATTGGTCCAGGTGGATGTTAACCACCACCACCACCACCACCACCACCACCACCATCATCATCATCATCATCATCATCATCAATTTTCAAATTAATGTGTTTTGATATATATAGTTTAAGTGGATATAATAGTTAAAAAATATTGTCTTTTTTATTAATTTATCTTAAATTACATATTTAAATATTAAAATTCCTAAAGCAACATGTATATTATCAATGCTTATGTCACATTTAAAATATTGAATAAAAACTCTCAAAGGAATAGTTTCTTTTTAATTATTCAAAATTCAATTTATGTCAAATTTAATTACTATTATAAATTTATTACATATTTTCTTTTATTTCTAGTTTTATTTAGCAAACAAATTATTATATAACTGATAATTTGTCTATCAAATTCTCTCTCTATTATTATTAGTCCCTTCCTTTAGGATGGCAGGGATTCTATGAATGGCCTTGTCGTCTTTTGAATTACTTTGCATATAAATCAAAATAAGTTTGGAAAATTCATCCTAAGTTTTTCATTATAAATCCATACTGCACTTTTTGTTAACAAGTCAATATACACTACAATTTATACCAACTGATCACCAAGTTCCTCCTCTTATTTGGCTTCATCTCGAGGGAGAGTGCCATTTTTGTTAGAAAAACTTAGGTTAAATTGCAAATGGTTTCCAGTATTTTTATGAAACAAAATATTGCTAGCATTAATTTCTCTAACATTAAATGCTAAACCTCCACACTTCAGCTATGGAATTGCAATGGTGCACCGCCTTGCAGCTGCTATGTGGAAACCATGTTTGTCTGCAAGCTTCCACATGTCATGTGACCACCACCTACCATGCCAAATGACACATGCTCCATCTGTTCTTACTAAAGATAACCACAAGCTGTTGTTTGTTCTATTGGGAAACAACTTGACATGCATCTTACTTATGCTCTGTTGTTTTGTAGATCAAGATTTTTTCTACATCATTTTGTCCCAACGATCTGCATAGATTCAAGACCGAGTCCCACTTCATTTTGTTCCGAGGACCTGCATAAATTGGATATCAAGAGCAACATTGTAATATTATAACTTCATAGAAGATAGTGGTAATATACCAATTTTTCATCTTCCTCTTTCTCTATAGTTTGGTTAAAGATATCATGTTATAGAATCAATACTTCGCTATTCTATAATAGTAAATTAATACATATAGAAAAAAACAATAAGATTTACTTACCTTTGCAAAGATGTTTCGTCCATAGGTCTTGTCACAAGCTTGGACGATTGTAGTTCATTACGACTAGAGATATGATGATGCAATGAAGCATGGTGCTTTGGCACATTCTATACAACTGCCTCTTGACACTACCATTGTCTCCTGGCACGATCATGCCCCTAAGATACTAGGTAAAAGGGATCAACACCGAGTAATATCTAATTGTTCTTGCTCATTTAGATAACTCAAATAATTATGTATTTGTAAGAAAACATGGAGAAAAATGGTTGAAGGGAGATCTTATGAGGTGAGTTAGAAACTACAAGTAATCACTCACTTACCTTCTTCATTGGATGTGGCATCTTCGTCAAAATCATTACCTTCAGGATTTGCTTGATTGTTTTGGAGCTCCCTAGCCCTTGTTCTATTCACCATATTGGATAAAGGGTTAGAAGTTGTGTTAACCCTATAATTTTTTACATTATGGGAGTTCATGGTTTATTTATTTTCCACCCTTGCTACTGGATTTGTATGACTGGATTTTGGCTCGGCTGTAGGTAGATGGCTTGGGACTAGCTAGTTACTAACTTGCTTTGGCTACTATGCTAGTAGGTTCGATTGCTTGCTAACTTCCAACAAATATAGGTCCATACATAAATCGGAAAATTCAATTCCATACATAAATTACCACCCTCAAATTTTGAACCCCCCTCCCAACTCCCCTCTGAGTGTAATATTCAGGGGAAAGCAAAGTAACATGGGGAAAGAGATATGAAAAATGTTACTTAGTAATTGAAATTTGGGGCTAATTTTCATTTTATTAGTCACAATTTTGGTTTTGTTTTTGACAGGATAGGTGATATTACATAGTCGAGTATGCTCTAGTTACTCTCCCTATTTAATCCTCAACAATTCCATTCTCAAGATGTCTCTAGAATGAGCAAGTTGCAAATAAATAAGCTCTATTTAGAAAAAAAACCCGAAACCTTTGAAAGACAAACTAATGAAGTATTTACTGTAATTCAAGAATCCTATTAATTGCTAATTTTCTAGCTTCCATCCAAGGAAACCTACATACCTCGTTCTTTGAAAACTGGTGCAACTAGCTCTGTGGGAGGAATCCAACTAAGTGGTTGTCTACTGCTAATGGATTGTTCTTAGATGTGACAATGGGTGAAAACGCGAAGTTGGATAACACTTCCATGAGAATCGGGTGTCCAAACAACATAGCAAACGTTATTCAACCGAATAACTATATTTATTCAGGCGAATAATGAATTTATTCGGCTGAATAATTATCATTATTCGGTTGGATAACTAATTCTTTATTTGGCCGAATAACGTTAACGCTAAACCGTTTAATTTGACAGAACGCATAGCCGGCCAGCATTTTTTACGATCGTTTTATTCTTTGTTCGGCCGAACAATTATTCGGCCGAACAATTATGTGGCCGAATAGTTGTTCGGCCAAATAATTATTCGCCTGAACAACTATTCAGCTGAATAATTATTTCGCATAAAAGGCAAGCTCCTGCCCCATTTTCATTGTTTTCATTTGCAGTCATTTGTCTTCATCTTGTCATGTCTTCATCTTGTTTGTTGTTGTCCATAATCCCTGTCCACATCACCAGTCCTCTTGATGTGGACATACTAGTTTCCTGTCGACGTGGAGGTCTGTTCGTGGAGGCTACTTCATGATGGACTATTCACCGTGGAGGTCTGTTCGGCATGGAGGTCTGTTCGTGGAGGACATTTCGTGGTGGTGTTTGTGTTCTTTTCTTGGAGGGTCTGTTCGTGGTCTAGTCTTGGTGTGCTCCCTCGTGTCAGGTAAATTTTTATGAAATTGCTTCTATAATTTGAAATTTTTAATATGTGATTTATCTCTTGTTGTAGTCAATGGCATTCGTTTTTCGTCATAGTATTGCAGAGTTAAAGTTTGCATATGTTAATTGGTATTGTATAAATCTTATAATTTTAATTTTAATTAATATTTATATGTCTATGAACTCTATCCATGTTAACAAAGTAGATGAACTCTGTCCATGTTAACAAAGTAGATGAACTTTGTCCAAATGGACAGAGTTCATCAACTTTGTCCATTTGGATAATTTTTTGTTAATTTTAATTATAAATTCTATGTTTTTAGAATTTAATATAATCTATTTTAATTAGAATGAAATATTTTTAACTTAAATTATAGGTAATAATTTAAATAAAATAGAAGGAGTTGATGAACTCTGTCCATTTGGACAGAGTTGATCAACACTCGGATGGACAGTACATGAACTCTATCCAGATGGACAGATTTGAAGAACTCTCTCCTAATAGGCACCCAGTGCAGAGACAACCCAAGACTCGTCTCAAACTACCAGAATGCGTAGGTTTTATACCAAAACCAGGGTCTGAAGACCAAGACGCGGAGGGGAAATTACAATGGAAATTGGAGAAGGCTGTGAGAGCAAGCCTCTCCTTCACAAAGGAACGAGTGAGAGGGAGAGCTTGCCATGGGATGCCCAGCAGCCTCCCTCCTTCAATACCTGTTACCACATTCAGAAGGATTCGCATAGCTTCAGAAGAACCAGAGAGGTCCGTAGCAGAGTAAATAAACATGGTGCTGCAAGGAGACGGCATAAAGAAATGGGAGAATTTAGAGCAAGCGTGCGAGGAAGGATAACAATTAACCGATGGCCTGATGGTCTTAATGCCTGCTGAGTTCGAGATGTAGAGAGGACAGGTGAGGGTCCACGCGGCCGAGGGATAATAACTGGCAGGACGAAGGAGTAAATGCTTGAAACCGTCGAGAGGCTGGAGTGAATGGAGGCCAGCTGCAAGGAAGTGATGCAGAGCGGGGGGTAGAGAAGAGGAGGGCGGGAGAATAAAAAGGAGTGGGGGGTAGAGAAGGGGACTAAGGGGGAAAAGGAAGGAGGGATAAGGGGAGAAAGACAAGGAGAGGAGAGTGGAAAGGAGAAAAGGAGGAGAAGGAGGAGAGGCTGTATGACTTTCATTGTATTGAAGGAAGGTTAAGTACTACATTAGAAACTTTCAAATATTGAGAGGCTGGAAAGGGAGCTTCCAACACCACATTTAAGGAACGAATTTGAGGATGGGATGGATTCCATCCTGACTGTAATGACCTTGTGGGAGAGTGGCTCCCACATTAGCCATACTGTCTACTGCTTTATTATTATGCCGAAGGATGTGGAAAGCCGCATAGGAATTAGACATGAGAAGCTTGGCTTTTTCAAACAGGCAGCGACATTTGACTGCTCCAGTAGGGTATCCATTGATCAATTTGTCGATGACGTGCCTGGAATCTCCAAGAATCAAGACCTTATGAAGCTTCTTAGTGTTTAGAAGATGAAGGCCCTGGATAAGATTCAGCCACTTAGCTTCATTGTTAGTTCTGTTACCTAGACCCCATGCGAAGGTTTGTTCTACATATCCTCCGGGATCCAATAGAATCCCCCCCGTGCCTGCCACCCCTAGAATATGGGGAATGTTAACATTAAGAGTTAAGTGAATTAAATTGACTATATAAACATGGGAAATGTTAGGAGTGAATGTGGGAATGGGGATGGGGAAAGTTAAGAATGAATGTTAGGAAGTTTAGATAGGTGCAATTATATGAATGTATGTATTAGTAAATTTATGTATGTTTGTATATGTAACATATTTTTAATGTTGAAAAGTTGAGAATTTTAGGAATGTTAGATGCAATATAATGTTAAGAATCAATGTGGGGAATGTTAGGAATCAATGTTAGGAAATGTTAGTAATGTTAGGAAGTTTTGATAGGCGTAAATATATGAATGTATGAGTGAATGTTAGGAATGGTTAGGAATGTTAAGAAGTTTTGTTAGGAATATTTTTTAGAATCAATGTGGGGAATGTTAGGAATCAATGTGGGAAATGTTAGGAATCAATGTTAGGAAATGTTAATAATGTTAGGAAGTTTTGATAGGCGTAAATATATGAATGTATGAGTGAATGTTAGGAATGGTTAGGAATGCTAAGAAGTTTTGATAGGAATATTTTTTATTACTAAATTAAAATTAGTAACTTGATTCTGAATTCTAATAAATTATATCTCAATCCATCAATTTTCTAAGGTAACATTAGCAACTTGATTTTGAATTCTAATATTTTTTTATTACTAAGGTAACATTAGCAACTTGATTCTGAATTTTAATAAATTAAAGTTCAATGACTTCATGATAGCCAATTTTAACATAGAACAAGAAATGATATAGTTAAAAACATCGCAATGGAATTTCGTCCTCTATTATCCGTTCATGGTCATATTTGGACAGTTTCTATTTTTTATTTTTTAAGGTTTTTTTTAATACAACTTGTTCCAATTTTATTCGAGATGCACATACTAAATGACTATACTGACAACATATAACATCAGGTTCATAATCTTGAAAGTAGACATAATTTTCAGTCATACGGGTTTGCTGCAAAAAAAAGCCTTTTAAAATGATGGATCCTCTGTCGTATGTAAATCCGTTGTCATTGTAATCCTCCAATAACTTCATTTTTCCTTCGATGCATCGCATCAAATAATATTTTACATTTTCGTTGTTGTCTAAAGGTGCAATCACAACAAAAATATCTCCTGTGCAAATTACAATTGGTGTTAAATTGACTATATAAACATAAGGTGATGGACAATATTGAACAATCAACAACATCATTACCTTCTCTACGAAGATCTGAAATTCTATCGCCATCAAATGATATTTTTATTTCTTCTGATTCTAATTCTTCTATGTTTGCTAGTGGCATTTTTCCTTTTGGATTAATCTCTGTGTGTTCCCAATGTTTTACGTCGTTGTTCGTTATGTTTTCACAAACTTCTGTAGATTCAACATTTTCAGTGCAAATATGACAAAAACATGTTTGCTTTCTACTATCAAATGAAAACACGTTTTGGAAGGATTTTGTTTGAATAGAGAAAAGTTCTCTAGTCCCATGTATGGTGCTAGCCTCGTATGGTATTGATCTATTTATATCTTGGACCCAAACAAGCCAAAAAAACCTACACAATAAATGATAAATCACAAATGACAACTTTTAATGTTAGTGTGCAAATACTTCAATATTACTACATACATTTTTTAAAATTGACAAATAATATAAATTAAAAAAATAATGTACATTCCTGTGCACATCTTTTGATTGTTGACTACAATCATGGCTTAGATTTGATTTACACCATTCGACAATCTCTGCGGCTGAATGAAATCGTCTAGAAGAATAGTTCATTTTCCATCTTCGAAGTGCTCTTTTTACGCATGCTTCTGCACCATCATGTTCACCTTTTCCATGTCCAGTTTCAAAGAAATTCAAGCAATGTTTAATGTTCATTGCTTTATGAAGTCGACATAACCAAACAAATGATCATGAAGATTTAAATTGTCCCACACATCCATCCGACCATATCCAATGTTCATTGAATTTAACTTTACGACTTTTTAGTGAATCATAGAAAAATGTTTCAATACAATGTTGAACAAAATGTGTATCATGTGTACGATCATCGCTGATATAAAAGTGATATTCTTTAATCACATCTCGATTGTCACACGTGCTTTCAATTCCATCAACATCTTGTTGAGAATGTCTATATAGAACATGGACAAATATCGAAACTTGGTCAGAATGATAGTATTCACTTTGAATCTATTTTGTGCTGCAAATGTGTAGTTTTCTGCAAAATCAACTACATACAAAATTGTTCCAGTTGGAAAAATTTCATGGGAATGTTTGAATTGAAGGTCTTGCCATCGTGGTCTATGTGAATGGTTGGTGTACTTATAAATTTCACTTTCAAATTTCTTGAGAAAATCTGTCACACATATTTTATCTTCTCGCAATTCAATTCTTTTGGAATCTGCATCAGTAGAACTTGTAGGATAATTGTTGTATTCATATCTTCTCCAATCAACGGTTACATTTGAAAGCGACTAATCATTATTGATAGGGTATTTATTGTGGAATAAAACAATATTTCCACAACCATGACAATGTTTTCCATTGACACATTTCTTATTATAAAATACTTCATTGTGATTTCTCTCACATAGGGTTTGAGATATGAATTCACGTACTGTGGGCAAAGGTGGCGAATTTGTCCAAAATATTTTACCAAATTCAAGAAATGTGTTGTAATATAATTGAAATTGCACATGATAACGACAACAACATGTGTCACGTATAGTAATAGGTCTAACATACCATGGTTTTTGTTGCACAAATGTAGTGATCGACATATTAATTCCACAATGATCTTCCTTGAATTTATTGAACAATTGTACTTGTGTCATTTCCATTATATGTTTTGGACGGATTTCATATACATTTCGTGATACTCTTTGTCATATCACATCCCTTGAATTTGGTGAAACTCAAGCATGTTTCAACCAATATTTTTGTACAATATCTTTAACACCTTCTCCCATTCTATCTTTGTAAGGTTGTCTATAAATAATTGCCCAGCAAGCAAGTTCATCATTTTCATCTATTTGAATTATGAATTTGCTATGTTTGTATAATTTCTTTCTTGAGGTTCCAATTGCTTGTGCTAGTTGTGTTGTCAAATTTTTTAGTCTAGTACTAGTTGAAACAATTGCTATCCGAATTGCTCTACGTGCAACACTGATATCTTTATTTCTGGATTTTCCAAATTTTTTATTGCATCACCTATATTTTCTATCACATTATGTTTCAGTTTCGACTATTTTGTCACCTTGTGAATACCCAATAATGACGTAGCACCTTCTAACTTCTTGGACACCAATAAACATCTCAAAATTTACGCTTATCCTACTATTGAACAATCCTTGAGAATATCATCTTAAATTTTTGTAGCACGATATCGTGCAACATGTATGGGTAATTTTTCCCCATATTTGTCGCAATCAATGTCTTCTAACATTTCATCATCAATGGTGAAAGTACCTATATATCAAATTTAATTTAATTTAACATATGCCCAAAAATACAATTCATTATAAAAAATGAATTTCGAAAATACATGATATATACATACTAGGTCCAATTTCTGGATCTTGGTTTTGATCTTCAATATTGACTTCATCAACATTAACATGTAAATCAATATTTACATCAACAATGGTCTCTTCAACTTCCATTTGTTCTTCTTGTACCCTATTTTCAATTTCCATTTCATCAACATTGTCATGTAAATATTTTCTTATATCTTCATTTATTTCTTATGTTTCTGCAACCCTTGCTCTTTTGGCTGTATTTCTGAGTTTTTGTTTTTCCCTATTAGCATCGTCATCACGTTTACGATCACTTTCTTTTTTACAGTTTCTTTTATTGCCCATGATTGCTTAATCTCCTTTTGAAAAACCCTTGAAAAAAAATAAGAACACCTTGTAAAGAAATCTTCTTTGTAAAACAATAGGAAAAAAAAAACTCTTTGAAAAAAAACCTTATTTGAAAAAACAACTTATATAAATATTTTGGAAAAAAAAACTCATTTGCAAAAATACTCTTTGGAAAAGATCCATTCCAAAGAACCTACTTTGCAAAAATACCTTGGAAAAGAAAACGTTTTGCAAAGAAATAACTTCTTTTCAAAATTACTTTAGAACACAAAATCTTTAACAAAAATGCCTTGGGAAAAACCTCTTTGAATGTACCTCTGGATTATAAATAGGAGGAAAAATACCTTCTAAAAACCCTTTGGCAAAATAAATCTCCTTTGAAAACTCCTTCAAACATACTTTTACTTATACGAAATGAAGAGGTGAGAAAATAATGAGGCTCTTTCGTTTTACTTATATGAAATGAAGAGGTGCAAAAATAATGAGGCTCTTTCGTTTTACTTATAAGAAATGAAGAGGTGCGAAAATAATGAAGCTCTTTCGTTTTATTTATACGATTATTTTTTCCGGTTAACGAATTTTTTTTTGCACTTAGTTTTTCAATCGAACAACCTTATTTGTAACGTCGCCGTTATGGAAAAACATTGTTCGGCCGAATAACCTCTGAAACCTGTAACCTGCACAGTTTTTAGGTTTCTCCATTTTCGGAAGGAAAAATGGATGCCTTACACTACAAATTGACTGTCGAACTTGATACCTTTAGTTTCGTCATTAAATCTACTTTCCATAGGTATAGATTTTGTTGGGTATAGGTGAGATCCGATATTTTTATTTTTTTGTTTCTTAACATGTGTCGAGTTTAGTTTCATCTCTTTCAAAATGCGGTGAAATGAAAAAGATATAACTTTAAAAATACACCACCAAAAAAATTGAAACAAATATGGCGCACTTAATTGGAGTGTCTACTTTAATATGACGCACTTGATCACTACATAATCGATGAAATTGGCACAAAAATGACCATGTTATAGCCACACTTTGATCTGAGATGGGGAATTCACCGTACCTAGGACACATTCCTAATTCGGTGGGATATGGTCAAGTTGGGAGTTACACCATGTGAGTGAAGTCCTTTAAGGACGAAGTGACCCATTCTTTGGAGAAGAGTTTCTCAGTTGTTGCGCTATAGAAGTGAGAAATAAATTCTATCCCATTCGACACCAAAGACTCTGGTTCCATCTTCATTCCATTTTTAATCACCATAAATAGGGATATAGTCGAGTGCAAGTGCAAAGAACCAGTGTTATAGGTCAGGCCAACAATACCATGAACCAAGTTTCCCTCATTCACTCTCATGGATGAAGTTTGTGCATGGCCTAAAAGTGGAAAGAATAAGTCTTAAGTTGGTGTGCAATGGAACCTAATTAGGTTCGACACTAATTTATGATTTTCTAATTCGATAATCACAAAGACCCATAACCTGTCAGGGATTTACATGTCTCATTTTCAACACATTCTTTCATTACTTTCAACCTCTTTACAATGTTTAATGTTGCATTCACCATGTGTCAATTTATATTTATGATTCTTATGATAATATGATCTGGAATTCTTGATGGAGGGTAAATGTGTAGTACCTTGAGGCGGTACACGTGCATGTCAAGTTTGTATTAGTCTCTTTCGTAGTATATATTTCTTCTTTACTCTATATTTATGGAAGAGATCACTCTACGATCTTGGAACTCTACCTGTGAAAACCAAGAATTAACTAGGGTCACATATATAAAGCAGACACAATAGATCCTTGTAAGGTTTTGAATAGTACACAATTAGAGTAGATGGAGCACGTCCATGAATCATAGTTTATTTATGCATGGTTGGGGGGTAGACACCTATCTCCATGATGATTTGAATTCACTCAATGACTCCTCACTCAAAGATGAGGTAGCATGTTTGAATCAATAATGCTTGGTGGGTAGGTTAGTTCATGGTTGACACTCATTCTTGAAATTTCTTGGCTATGTCAATCAATGTCCCTCTAATATTGGAGCTATGAAATTAAAATGCACATGTCTATACTTTACTTTTCTCTAGGTAGTGTTCATTCTAATGCACTTAGAAATCTCGACTATTCTTTATCTTCCTCTCATGTTCCCTTAGCTTTTTCATTCATCGCTACTCAACCATAGATTCTTCTCAATCCATTGACCTTACTTCATATGGAATTTATGCCACACGATGAGGCACTCATGACCGATACCAATAGGAAGTAAATTATACCTTCTATACTATTTGAACACTAACTACGACATACATCAAAATATTACCAGCTATTGTTATGGCATACATGGTATGGATTCTCGCCCTAACCTATGTAGAATGACCATGGTTGTTTCTTAGTGATACATGAATTGCTTCATAGTATGAGAAAATGAAGAATATACTTTGTTCATAAAATCTAAGGTAGGTAGGCACCCAACATGAATTTGATCCAGTCGCTTCACCTGCAATATTTTTTCCCCTAACTGAATTATTTACGAATATAGGTGGATGTGCTCATTTTGTTCATCTGAGAATCTCATTCCAATCTGCACATGATTAGCCAGATTGATACCTAATCTAATTCTAGACTTTGTTCGAAGCGTTGGAAATTTTGGGTTTTATCTAATCGCTCTGCATTATTTGCATGCACTTTCCCTTATTTCTTCAAAGCATTGGAAATTTTAAAAATATCTATCCATTGCTCTACAACAAATATAATTAATTTAATATGTTTCTCTACAACAAATATAATTAATTTAATATGGAAAACACTCTATTAGTGGCAAAGTAAATTCAAATGTTTTACAGTAACTAGAAAAGAAATAAAATTGACATAATAGAATCAACAAAATAAAACAATATTTGAAACAACGATGCACTACAATGTGGAAAGTCTTCCCATATAACCTTGCATAACTTATATTGTATTGTTAACAAGTGGTGAACAAACAAAAATCCATCCGCCCTCTAGGTCAACTTTTCCCATACTTCGTTTTTCCTTTAATATTGTTTGGAATTATCTCCTTTTCACATGAGGGTCTATCAATATTTATTGCATCGCTTTTGATAGAAAGAAAAACCATTTAGAGAGGATAGAGGATGAAATGGATCAAGCAAAGGTAGAGTAACATATAGAGTTTCTATATTTGGTGTTCGATTTCCAATGGATTTGTTTCGCTCTTCCATCCACCCACAATAGTAATTTTCTTTCACATTGTGAAACATTATATCTTGCCCAAAACCAGTATCTAATAGAGGGAAGAATGATTAGCTTGCTTTTGGATTCTCAAATCTTATATTTATCATTAGATAGAGACAACCAGTTGCAAATAGACTTATTGTAGTGACTTATCTTATCTTGTTTTTGGCTTCTCAACTATTTTCTAAAAGCAATAAAAGCAAGTAGAGCATTGGATTTTATGGTGAAGGAATTCTAGTTTCTTTTTCATGAACACCATAAGATTACTCATTTAGTAATTACAGTAAAGCATTGGATTTCATCATACATCGTTAGGAATTCTAGTTTTGGTGTTATTTTTAGAAGCTTACTCATGAAGTAATTGGTATTTAACTACTTTTGCAAGTATTAAATCAATAGAAAAAACATTCATTAGCAAAAGCATCCATTCATTAATAAGTGTAGGCAAGTACTTGCTGCTTAGAAACCATCCTTGTTATCTTCGAATGACAACATAAACCTACAATAATATGACATTGTGGTTAAAAGGGTTAGATCGGTAGGACATATTACTTTCACCTATTATAATACGCGTAGTCTAAAAATCCAATGATTTGGTTCAGAATAGGTAGATTTTTTCGGCATGATTTTGAAAAAATCTAGTCATAATTATTCAAAATCTAGGTTATAATTGTTAAGCTCTAGAATTTTGGGTGCCTAAAGGGTTTTTGAGGGTGTTGAATCCATTTCTACTATCAAAATCGTGATTAAAACACAGTTAAATTTTGATTTTGAAAAATAACAATATAAATATGTGTGTGTGTGTGTGTGTTAAAATTTGTATGAAAAAGTTTCTATGATTGCAACATACAATATATAATATAAATAATAACAAAAACTTTTTTGAAGTGAGAGTGAGTCTTTCTGAGACTGTTCAAAATTCAAAACTATTATTTAGAAATTGAATTGTTTAATTATTATTAAAGCATAATATAAAGGTTCTGGGTGTATATTCTATATAACTAGACTAAAATCAAAACTATTTTGCAAAAGATAGAAAATTAGAAATTAGCAAAAAAACATGTCCACTGTAGAGTCCTTGCATGGCTTCTATTGGTTGCTTAGATAGTCCTAAGGTCAATTGTTAGAGCATATCACATTTAGCTTCAAGCTTCTCAATTGTGCTTTTTTGTGGATCATGATCTCTAACAACTTTGCATGCCCAACATTATGAGATTCATTTTGAATAGAGACTATTGTTCAAATGTAATTTAGCTACTTGGTTATCAACAAGGAGCCCTTCGTTCCTTCTTACAATTCATTACAACTGTGAATCTCACACAACAAGTACGGACAAGGGTGTTTGTATTCTACCATTCTCCTTTTCTTCATGGTGTTGACGGGGAAAGAAAAATTGATGTGAGTACCAATTAAAACCTAGAAAAATCTTCTAATTTCCCATATCCCATCCAACAACATTGAGGTTCCAATAGGTTGAAAGGAGAAAGCTAACTTTTTGAATGAACTACAAACAACTACAACATTTTAACAGAGGAAATCATTTCCACCATAAGCCACAAATGCCCACAACCCTGAAAAGAGAAGTCACTTCCAACATAAGTTGTTAATTCACCTATGGTATGGGTAAAAAAACATACTTTGCAACCTTGTCTTCCACTAGGGTTTCTTCTTGCTATCGTTGATGGGATCCAATAATTGTTCCTTTTTATGTCTTTATTACATTAATTTCAGAGCCCATTTACCTATAATATAGTACATCTATCTTTAAAGAAGTTAGCTTTAACTTTATTTTATTAATCAAAACTCGTAAATGTAAAAGAAGCTTAATCTATTACTTTTGATGTATTAAATGTAATATTGTGCAAACCACCCTTATTCTTGTCCTGAGTTCCACACTAGGCTTGATTTCCGTGGATGAATCAATTTCTTGGCTTGATATCTACATGTACAAATTAAAACCACAAGGTAATGATAAGCTTTTAAACATCAATTTAAATCTAAACAAACTTAACAAATAAAAAATATTAAACACTCACACATATTAATCCTTTAAAAAAAATTAAAATTAAAATTATTTATAAATGAAAATATTTTTATAAATATTTAAAAGCCACTCATATGTTTCAATTAAAAAAGCCACCAAACTCATTGAACAAATGGAATATGATATATCACTTGTAATTAATAAATGATTTAATAGTTTAAATACCAACATGTTAAAACCACCAATTTTTTAACCACCTTTAAAATCCATCAACTAATGAATATGATGTGGTTTTTGTTAGCATGTTATAAGATATTGATTACCATATCAATTACAATAACATACTTTTCCATTACAATATCAATTAATGATCCATTGGCTTTTTCATTGTAATGATTTCAAAATATGCTTTGGCTTTTAGTAATGGTTGCTAACAATGTATTTTGGTTTGGTTTTTAATTAAATGCAGGCAGGTATCAATAAAACTAACGGAATGTTGCATAATAAAACTAACAGAGTGTTGTTTTGTATGCCAGTTATGTGTGGATTGGTGTTTAAGTTATATTTTTTTTAATGTAACGGATCATCTAATGAGGTCTAGAAATTCAATTTTCTTGTGTTTGTCAATAAATTTTTAATGACGATTTTAAGTTTCTTGTGTTTTGATGATTTAACCAATTTTACTGAATGTTAATTTATTTTTAATATTATATATAAATATGAATAAAATATTTTTTTATATTATATATAAATATGAGTAAAATATTTATATAGAAATTTACTAATTAAGTAAATAATAAAAGGAGAAAATTTTAGAGATTCTCTTTTGAAAAATTTGAAGGCTTAGAGCCAAAAACGAATAATACCATTAGAAACATAAAATCTAAATAAATACAATACACATACACGGAAATAAAGAAGTCTAACATTTATGTGTTTTTTTGATTAACTGAAATTTAAGAGCAGCCTAAGAGATGACCCAACACAATAATCAATAATTGTTTAGCATTAATTGCACAAGGCTTTGGTTTGACTGCACATAACAACACATTTAAACACATTTAAGCCATGATTGTTTGCTCGTTCCTATATTCTGGAATCAGTACTCAGTACTGGTTTAAAAAAGCTTGACCACTGGAAAATAACAAAACATTGTAAATCTTGAAATTATTTACTGTGCATCTCACTGCATCAACAGCTTCAATATTTAATAACTTCATCCTTGAACTCTTTTGTATAAAATCCAAACCCTGTGTAAATATTCATTGTGTAATATTCAAACCAACGTAAATATTGTTTGAATGATTCCCACCCTCTTAAATGAGTTTGAATTAAAGTTTTTGTGTTTAGGTATGCTATTTTAAGTATTAAAGCTTTTATATTTATGTTTTAGGAATTTAATTAAAGTTTATGTTCTCAAGTTAAAGTTTATGTTTAGGTAATAAAGTAGGTTGAGTATTAGATTATTTGTTTGAGATTATATTTTAGATTATAAAAGGAGTTACCATTCTACTTGACCATTTGCATCAATTGGACAACCTGGCTTGCGTGAGCTTTCACATCACGCATTGCTGGTTGTCCAATTGGTGCAAATTGTCGGGTGGAAAGCTAACTCCATTATAAAATAAGGATTTAGATGATAAAATAGGAATTTGAGTAATTTATTTAAGGAATTTAGTTCATGTGTGTTAGTGATAAAATAACTCTATTTAATTTATAGGATTTAGTCTAGTTAGTAAAGCTTATTTAGTTTGTAATTTAGAATAGTTTAATTTAAAATGTTTTGTTTGTAAAGATTTGTTAATTTTGATTTGTAATATGTAGTTTTGCGATTTGTAATTTTAAAGTGTAGTAGTATATTATAGTTTATTTTTATAATTAAAGTGTGTTTGTTAGCATTAGGCTAGGTTAGGTTAGATTAAGTTAACTTTCAATCCTGTACATACAGTGTTGGCACCTCAAAGCTTAAGAGCCCCGGGTTGACAATTCAATGTCGAATTATTAACATATATTTTTTTCGACAATCGCCATGTCCGCTCCTCCGGACCCTGAGCCGGGGAGGCTGTTGTCCTTTGATGCTCGTTATAGATGGGCACTCAAAGCCTCGATTGCTTACCTAAAGCCCTCTTTTGATAAAGATCCAAGGTTCCTGAAGCTAGTGGATGCCCTATAGGTTAAACTCGGCTTTGTTACCGCAAGAAGTAAAGTTATTTCTCTTCTAAAGAAAGGGTTGATCGACCAATTTACCAGGCTACAACCATCATCGAAATCAATATAAATCTAGTTAAATAGAAACTAGAGCCCATTAATTATAGGTGAGTTGGTTTAGAATTTATGTGGCAAGGGGTTCTTTGTTTTCTTGTTTGAACACAATAAGATAAGGACCTCAGCTTTAAGAACGAGCCATACTTCATAGGCACTAGATGGATGTAATATTTGAATCAATTGAATTCCTCATTTGATCCATATAAGGCTATTCCATCGACCGTCCTTGTTTGGGTTAATCTCCTCCACCTTCCTCTTCACTGTTTGGGGGATGAGGATCTCAAGGCCATGTGGAATACCCTAGGAAAATATATTGATAGGGATGAACCAAAACCCCCTCTTTTCTCCTGTGCTAGGATCTACATTGAGGTATATTTAGAAAAGGGGCTTCCCGAGGACATAAAGTTATCCATGGATGTTTGGATGCACCTTCAGAATGTAGACTACGAGAAAATCCCCTTTAAATGCAAATTTCATCATGGGCATGACCATTTTGCAAAACCTTGTGCAAAGGAAAAAATCATGGAGTTAGATATAAACGAGGAAGGCGATTGGAATGTAGTCTCAAGGAATGGAAGAGGCCCCATTAAGACTACTCTGCCCCCACAAAATTAAAATGTGGGACCTTCTACAAACAAGCTTTAGGTTTTGGAAGGGCACGATATTGAACCAGTGGAAGAGGGAGAAATAAGGGAACATATGTCTAAGGAAAAAGAGGAATATTAACCAATTATGTAACAAATGTAATGGTACAACTCTGCAGTAGCATCCAATAACACAAGTGAGGTCTGGAGTTTCTGATCAATTACTAGGTCCTAGTCATAGTCTAATCATGTCCTCTAAGAATACATAAGAAGAGAAAGAACCACCAAGTAAGAAAGGAAGAAAACCAAACATAGCTCACAAGGAGGAGTAGGCGGAAAAATAAAAGGCAAGAGGAAAGCAAACTTTGCGGATCAACATATCAAAATTTTGGAAAACCTAGGAAAACAATAGATAAGAGCAAGAGAGAACCAAAAGGGTAAGAACTCCCAACCCATAATAAGGAAATAATGATAATTGTCTCCTAGAATTGCAAAGGTATAGGGGGGAAATAAAAAACAAGAGCCTTGAAGCATATGATCACAAATGAGATGATCTCCATACTGCTAATCCAAGAGACAAAGATGAGTGTAGCGAGATTATGAAAAAAACGGAAGAATGGAGAAGAGCATTCCATAGGAGCTAGTTGAAGTGCAAGAGGAATAACGATATGGTGGGACAACATTTTTTTTTTCTTTTTTGTTGAATGGTGTAACCCCAATTAGTTGATGATGGAGTTAGAAAATGTTGAAGAGAATGAGAATTTTAAAAATTGGAACGTATATGGCTCGATTAGTTATTGCAAAAAACATGGATTTTTGGACCCATTGGAAGAGTTGCGGGTATAAGGACTACATACTAGTAGTATAGTGGCTAGGGAGTTCAATGCAATAATCTTTGCTTCTGAAAGAAGAGGGGGAACTAAAGTCAGAGACCCTTTCTTAGAAATACTAGAAGAAATGCAAGCATTGTGGAATCTCTCGGATTTCAAGCTAAGGAGAGGAGTCTACACTTGGAATAATAGAAGGATCAGTCAAGGGCATATTGTGGCAAGACTGGATAAATTCCTAGTAAGTAACTTCTTTATGTCATGAAAATTAATATTCCTTCGTCAATAATTTTTCCTTCCTCTATTTCTGATCACAAACCTATGTTCTTGGAATTCAAATCTCTTGAAAATTCACCCCCCTCCCTTTTAAGTTTCTCTCTACCTGGATGAGATGGGATGAAGTATTCAAAATAGTCAAGTATGAGTGGGGGACCTTTGTAAGAGGAATGAAATATATATATATATATATATAATCTCCCACCTACCAAGAGTGCTCTCAAGCAGTGGGTAAAAACAATTTCAGGGATGGGACAAGAGAGAAGGAAGATGCAAGAGGAGTTGGGAAACATGAAAGTGGTGATATAAAGAGTTGAGATATCAAAAGAATATCTATCAAGGGAACAAGACTTGGAGGAAAAAAATCAAAAACTTGAAAGGAAAGAAGAAGAATGATGATGAATCAAGTTCCAGAGTCTCTTGCTCAATGCGAGGGACAAAAATACCTCCCCCTTCCATAGTCAGTTCAAAGAAAAAAATGAGGAAGAATACAATCACAAAGCTTGATAGTGAGGATGGGGATAAATTATCTTCCTTCCAACAGATGAAGGAAGAGGCACAAATGCATTTTCAACATCTATATCATTAGAAAGGGGAAGAATATGTGGTTTGGGATGAATATCTCTTGGACTACTTTCCATTTTTTGTCTTTGGGAAGGATAATGAATTTATCCTCAATCACATCTCACAAGAGTAAGCCAGGGCCACGATTTGGTCTATTCACCCATAAAAATCCCCTCCACCAGATGAGTTTGCTATTTTTTCCTACAAGAAGTATTCAAGAATTATCAAAGTTGAACTCTATAGAATGCTCAACTACACAACAGGGAGAGACAAGATTGGTGGTGCTACAAACTTGTCCTTCATCGCCTTGATCCCAAAGAATTCCAGACCAACCTTTCTTAAAAGTTACAAACCTATATCCCTTTGCAATAAATCGTACATAATTTTATCTAAAATCATTGATAGCAGGCTCAAGCTTCATTAGAGGAAATTTCAATTTAAAATGGGCCTTCAAAAAATAATACAAATTCCCTGTCATAATGTATTAGCCAATTAAAATGCTTTAAAATTAAAAAATGGAGCACCTCTTAAACAATTTTTAATATAAATTTGGGGATAGGTATCATAAAACAAACTACCTTTTTTGTTCGTATTTTCGACATATCTCCTTGTGTTTTTACTTAAATTTCGATCGGGAGAGCTCGTTGGATGTGGAATTTCATTCCGCATCCAACGTGTACCCACTCGGCATACTTTTTACGGGCCCCGCTACCTCAAAAACAAGAAATACCTGAAAAAATGTGATGATGACATCATCATCACATTTTTTCAGGTATTTCTTGTTTTTGGGGTAGCGGGGCCCGTCAAAAGTATGCCGAGTGGGTACTCATTGGATGCGGAATTAAATTCCAAATCCAACTGTTAGATTTTTATGATTCCAGCTAGCATTATCTTAGGATCTTATCTAAGAGAATAACATGCACAGCAATAAACACAAGAGACAAGAGACACAAAGAATTTTCCTCGGGGAAACCATAAAGGAGAAAACCCCTCAACTTCCTCAGAGATAGAATGAGCACCAATGGCAGCAGTAAAACCCGAAGACATAAAAGATGATCTCCACAGCTTGTTCTCTCTCACACACTTGAGAGAGCTTCTCCTGTCTCACTCATGCGCCCTAGTGAGTGTGTGTGTGTATGATAAATAGAGAGGCTCACTCTCTATTTATATTATTTCGTTCACTTGATATCCACTTCAACATGTAGGCCCCATTTAACAATTACTTACTAGGGCTGACATCTCTAGGAGAGTCTAATAACCCTAGTGCCCCACAACTTGTGGGGACTTTGCCCCTCTGATCAACAAGGAGGGTTAACCTTAACACAATGGTGGGGACTATTTCCCTGACTTACAATAACTCACCTAGGGTTGAATTCTCTAGGATATTCTAATATCCCTAGGGCCCCACAGCTGCGGGGACTTTAACCCTTGATCAATAAGAGGGTTACCCATAATGACTTTACATGACTTGTTTACATTATCGAATCTCATGATAGGAACATCGGGATATGACATGACTCAATTACATTACAGATGCTTCTCGAAATAAACATCGGGGTACAATACATAAAATATACAAGTGAATACATTCTGAAGTTACAATTACATCAACACTCCCTCTTAACTAGGAAAGTATTCTCTCAACATAATTTATCAGCACAAGTATTATTCTTTGTATTATCTAGATCATCATCAAGTAATCTTCGTCTTCAAGTCATCTTCATCTTCAAGTCATCTTCATTATCAAGTCATCTTCATCTTCAAGTCATCTTCATTGTCAAGTCATCTTCATTTTCAAGTCATATTCATCAAGTCTAGATCATCACTTGATATGGAGCATCACTGGATCATCACTGCTTCCACTATCTCTATCAAATGGTGCTATCTCTTCATTCTTCTCATCACAGGAAGTTCTATAGAGCCAACCCTTTTTCATGTTGGTTGTAGGCCTAGCCTCCATGTAGGTCTTCTTCAACACTTATATCTGACCGCAAGTCAGAATGGCCCGCCCAACACTTACATCTGACCATGCGAGGAACACATCCAACATACATGTCAGAAATGCACACCCAACACTCACATCTGACCATGAGAGGAACCAATCCAGTCATCTATGTCCGAAAGGCCCAGCACTCACATTTGACCATGCGAGGAACCAATCCAACATACATGTCAAAAAGGATCTGCACTTACATTCGACCATGCGAGGAACCAATCCAACCTACATGTCAAAAGGGATCTGCACTTACATCTGCCCATGCGAGGAACCAATCCAACCTACATGTCAAAAGGGCTCTGCACTTACATCTGCCCATGCGAGGAACCAATCCAGCATACATGTCAAAAGGGCTCTCAGCCCTAGGCTGAGGATTCCTGGTAACTGACGAGGTGTCTCCATTCTCCCAGAGAATGGCATTAGCCCTTATATCTGATCAAGTGAGAACACATCCCTCAATCACATCACAATGGCCATGCACTTATATGTGATCATGTAGGAACCAATCCTACAGTCACATCAGAATGGCCCTCAGCCCTACACTGAGTATTCCTGGTAACTGACCAGGTGCCTCCATTCAAAGAATGGTATTCAACACTTATATCTGATCATGTAGGAACCAATCCTACAGTCACATCAAAATGGCTCAGCACTCATATCTGACATGGAAGGAACCAATCCTTTCACCATGACAGAATGGATCAACCCTTACATTTGACCATGGAAGGAACCAATCCTCTCACCATGTCAGAATGGCTCATGGACTCATCACTTCCCCTTGGAGGGAACCTCGATCTGGATAACACCAAGCTTCTCCTTGAAGTACTCAAACTTCACTCTGGCCAATGGCTTCATCAACACATCAATTATCTATTCATCCATCGCAACATACTGGAGCTTCACTACTCCTCTCGACATGATATCCTTGATATAGTGATACTTGATCTCAATATGCTTCGACTTGTCATGGAACACCGAGTCCTCTGACAACTTCACACAACTCTAGTTGTCACAATATATACAATTAGCATCTAACTGGATATCAAATAAATCGAATAGTAGCTTCCTCAGCCATACTACCTCACAACTAGCTGAACAAGCTGTGACATACTCTGCTTCAGCTGTACTCAGTGCCACACAGGATTGCTTCTGCTAAACCAAGAGATCACACCTGATCCCATACTGAAGCAACACCCTAAAGTGCTCTTCCTATCGATGGAATTTCCTACCTAATCTGAATCAACATAACCCTCCAGGTTAATCTTCTGATTTTCCTCATACTTGAGCCCATAATCAATTGTACCCCTCAGGTACCTCAAAATATGCTTTGCAACAATCAAGTGAACATGTCTCATATCTGTCAAAAACAGGCTCAAGGTGTTCAGAGAAAAGAAAATAACTGGTCTCATATTTGTCAGGTACATCAAGGACCCAATCATTTGACGATACATCGTGGCATCAACCAACTCTAATGAAGCAACACTCAGTAGCTTCAGGTTAGATGCCATGGGTGTGGTCATGGCCTTGCAGTCCATCATCCTGAACCTCTTCAGGATCTCTACTGCATACTTCCCTTTTCCCAGGGAGATTCTGCCACAACTCCATGCCTAGAAAGTAGTGCATCATATCCAAGTCCTTCATCTTGAACTCGGCAACAAGTCTCCTTCTTGCGACTTCTGTCAGGAACAAGTCATCGACATATAATAGGAGCATCACTGGTCTTCCACCTTCAACCTTGAGGAAAAGGTCGGAATCCTCTTTACTCTCATTAAAGCCTAGATTCACCAGTAAGCTATCCATCATGTCATACCATGTCGAACCTCGGGATCTTCTGTAGTCACTCCCTCTGAAGTGAAGCATCATACTCCCTCTATCTTTCGTACTATATGCACTCTTTTCGTGAGAAGCTTCATGCTACAAATCTTGCCTTGTATCCCACGATGTTTCCATCTACTGCATGATGGAACTACAAACTTCTCTTCATGTATTGATACTGCATCCTAGACATCATTATTCTTGAACTGGTCTTCCCTTTCTTCTTGGTTACTTCTTCATAGCTGGAAGGTTCTGCATCAATGATGTCGTTGTTCTTTATCTGTCATCACTTGTTATTCGGAACAAGTCTCATCCTTCTTTTCTCGTAGGTGATTATGTACGCGATATTTCCTACAAGTAAAATGCATTAGTTGTATGGTTAGAAACATTTCATAAGGCATATTCATAATGGAAAATTCTTATGCATAAATATATGATCATGCAACTATTTTAACCAATACAACATTCATCCATATCTCACAGAAACTTTTCTAGATGTTTTCCATCTCCACTAGGACAACATTGAGATTGTGCACTAATCCAATATGTCAGCAAAGAGGTTTCATTCTAGATAAGTAGAAATGGAGAGTTGTATAGCACCATGAGCTACTTACCCACCACATGCATATTAGTAGTATACTGTCATTAATGAAAACATTCTATCATGCATAATACATCAACTGAATATAAACAAATGTATAACAAAACAATATCATGAAATGACAATTGAATACTTATCTTTATTTGTTTCATGGGTAGACTCTTTCTTGAGCCTTCAGCTTTATCATCTTCTTCATTCATAATAGCATCTTTTCTTATCCAAATGCTAAGATGGATAAGAGGTTCTTCAAGATTTGAGTCCTTCGTATTCCTTATCACTTGAGGGATCTTATTTAGATGGTGAGAGCTTGATATTCAATTGCTCTCATATTCTCTTCTCTTATTATGAGTCGAGCTTCTTCTTCTTCCTAGAGTCTACTGAAAGTAATCACTTCCTTCTGGCACACATTCCTCACATGAATGAATCCTATGATCCTGGGATGTCATTCAAGGTGGCTATCACTACTTCTGCATTCTCCACTTCTTCTTTTACTGCTACAAGTTGTTCTTTGATTTGAGAGACCCATGTAAAGTATGACTGTATGGTGTCTGCATTCTGGATCTTCACATTCCTCAACTGGTTTCTTAAGGTCATCTTCCGATTTATGGTCTTCCCTTCAAATAGCTTGGTCAAGAAATCAAACATATCTTCCGGTGTCTTTAGGGAAGACACTTGTGGTACAAGGTGATCCATGATTGAATCAATAATGATCTTCTTGGCCTTGGCCAAGTTATTCTTGTGTAAGGATTTTATCCTCATCTCCCTCTAGAACTGGAACCTTTCTACTTATGTGGGTGTCTAATTCATTTCCTTCAAGAACTAGTGAGATCCTATACTTCCATGCTTGGAAGTTGTCAAATTCACCAAGCTTATCATCAAGATGATGTGATAGATCACTTTGAAATGAGAACCTAAAATGAAAATAGCAAAAGATTAGATCTTACCGATTTGAGGTGTCCATTCTGGTTCCGGAGCTGGCTGATCTAGGGTTTGTCAGAGAAACCCTAATTTTCAAACTTGGAATTTTTCAGATCTAATTGGCTAGAAAGATAGAACTCGTCAAGGTGAGCTATCCATTGTACTACTTTTCTGAAAACAGTGGAGGGAAGCTCCCGGAACAGGAAGCCCTAGTTTTCCAATTTCTTCTGCAGAAATTCCTGATATTGTTTCTATGATATATATCTGAAATTACTACCCCTCTATGTATAAAACTTCCTAGTGAGGTAGACCTGCATGTCCCTGTTCCAACACCACAGGTTTCATCAGAATTGGTTTCACCAATTGGGACTTATGATCGTTTTCCCAAGGTGACCTGTTTCAGGACCGTTCAACATAGCGAAGTTGTATGGACTTCCACTGTCACTATTTCATCTTATGGGTCTAAAAATTCTACCACAAAAAGTAGAGTCTATGCCCTTTCTAAAACAACTTTATAAATTTCCTTTGGACCTTTGTATCCCGAGATATAGCAATTCTCCCCAGGTGTCCTATTTAGGGATGAATCTTAGAAGAGGCTGGAACCCTAACTTGTAGGGATCATATCTCCTAGAATATAGCGAATCTGAGGCTGAAATTTGGACACAGTGTAAATACTGATTTTATATTTTGCCTGTGAAAGTTTCAACTCCTAATCATTCTCCAATCCCGAGATATAGCGAATGTACCAAAATGTATCAGTTTTAGTAGAGGAAATTTGGGGTCTAAAATGGGCCTTATAAAAAACTGTGCCATGGATGAGTTGGATTGAGTTGAATTTTTAAACAAATAGAATTTCAATATTTTTGGTCAACCATTATGGTTGAGTTGGACACGTAATGCTTATGCGCCATATTTTTATTTGACAATAGCTAACTCCATATCAACCTCACCTTGGTTAAGTTCTTGAAAAGATCACCTCGAAATATGATAAATAAACTTTAACTAATAAATATAGAATATTTTATTTGATCACTACTTCCAACTCCTCTAAAACATAACGTTCGCATTAATTAAAATTGTAGTGGAAGCATATTGAAATACTAAAAACATTTATTAATCAAATTTTTAAAAAGAAAACTAAATAATATTTAATTTTAAATAGACTTATCTTGAAATACTAAATAAAAGATATTTAGTATTTTTAATATTATTAAATAATCTTTAAAAAAAAATGTAATTATTATATCCAAAAATAAATAAAACATTTAAATACTAACAAAATAAAAAATAAAAACTATTTTTAATGTTACTAAAATTATAATAAAAATTGATTTTACTTTTTTCCTCTCTTACCTACCTACCCATTAAACCACAAATTTTTTTTTATGTTAATATACAAAATAATATGAATATACATAGTTTATTGTTTTTTATTTTATGTGATGTAATATTTTTTATATGAATTAATATAAAATTTATATTAAAAAATAATAGTGATTTTTTTTTTTTTAATAATATTATAATAATATTTTTCATTATAAATGAATATATTTGAGCTTTACATTTATTAAATATATAAAAATTAGTGTCTATTCATTTAAAAAAATAATAATAAATTTAAAAGTTTCCTATCATTTATTATGTGTGCACAAGAATCTAAATATTTCATTAATATTTTTAATCAATATCTCTTAACTCTACATTAATTCAATATAGTTGTCAACTACCATTAATGAGAGGATTTAGGTTGACTTTCATTAAATTTTCATTAGATTTAATCTAACATGGCATATTTGTAGTGTGATGTGGTTTTTTTTATTATTTTCTTTAGGAGACCCATTTTAGACCCCAAATTTCCTCCAATGATTAGAGGAAATTTGGGGTCTAAAATGGGCCTTATAAAAAACTGTGCCATGGATGAGCTGGATTGAGTTGAATTTTTAAAACAATAGAATTTCAATATTTTTGGTCAACCATTATGGTTGAGTTGGATACATAATGGTTGAGTTTTAGGGACTGTCCAGCGAAACTGGTCGTTGGACAGTCCCTAAAACTCCTTGGGTAGAAAGGATCTGCCACCTTTGTGAGAGTAAGAACATTGAAGATGAAAATCACTTCCTCTTAGAGTGCCCTGCATACACCCACATTAGATCCTAGTTTCATAATCTTTGTTGCAATACCGACATTCCTAGCCTTTTAGCTTGTCAAAATTATAGTAAGCTCGGGACACTTCTCTCCAAGCTCTTTGAGCATAGAAATATAACTTTAAAACAAACTAATTAATTTTCTTCTTCAGGGTCCGATAGACCAAATTTTGGTCTCAGGGGATGTTAACCATCATCATCATCATCATCAATGCTTACATGTCATATTTTTATTTGACAATAGCTAACTCCATATCAACCTCACCTTGGTTAAGTTCTTGAAAATATCACCTCGAAATAAGATAAATAAACTTTAACTAATAAATATAGAATATTTTATTTGATCACTACTTCCAACTCCTCTAAAACATAACTTTCTCATTAATTAAAATTGTAGTGGAAGCATTTTGAAATACTAAAAACATTTATTAATCAATTTTTTAAAAAGAAAACTAAATAATATTTAATTTTAAATAGTCTTATCTTAAAATACTAAATAAAAGATATTTAGTATTTTTAATATTTTTAATATTATTAAATAATATTTAAAAAATAAATATATTTAATTATTACATCCAAAAATAAATAAAACATTTAAATACTAACAAAATAAAAAATAAAACTATTTTTAATGTTACTAAAATTATAATAAAATTTGATTTTACTTTTTTTCCTCTCTTACCTACCTACCCATTAAACCACAATTTTTTTTTATATTAATATAAAAAATAATATGAATATACATAGTTTATTGTTTTTTATTTTATGTGATGTAATATTTTTTATATGAATTAATATAAAATTTATATTAAAAAATAATAGTGAATTTTTTTATTTTTTTAATAATATTATAATTATATTTTTCATTATAAATGAATATATTTGAGTTTTACATTTATTATAAAAAGTAGTGTATATTCATTTAAAAAAATAATAATATAAAATTCAAAAGTTTCCTATCATTACGCCGTAAGGCGTTTAACAAGTGGGAGTCGACTCCCTCAATTAATGCGTTTTTTTTTCCCAGCCGTAGGATGCTTTTGTCCAACGATTGGGGTAATTTGCGTCGTTGATCTTCATCTACTGCCTGGCATTTTTGTCAACCTCCCTTAAATGCACATCAATGTTGCTTGGCATTTCTTTCAACCTCCCTTAAATGCACATCAATGTTGCTTGGCATTTCTTTCAACCTCCCTTAAATGCAAATCAATCAATCCCTGCCTTGCGGACACTCTTAGGCGGTGATGCCTACCTCTATTAGAACCCCCTACCTCCATCGGAACTCAGGAAAACTCTACTGATGCCTACCTCTATCAGAACTCAAGAACTCTGCGGAGGCAGAACTCAAGAACTCTCCCTGCCCTGCCGAACTCAAGAACTCGCCTCTAGGACGAGCTGGTAACTCCATGATTCCAGGTCTTGAATCTCTCTGTATCTTTCTTTTTCCCTTTATCTTTCTTTTTCCCTTTAACATTTAGTTTGTCCGCTTGAATGAATTTACGTTTGCTCGCATGAATGAATTTACGTTTTGTTGATTCAATATTTGAAACTTCAAAGCTTATGAATATCCCATACTGTTTAGCATGCAACGAATTTCTTTAACAAATATACTTCAAACCTGTAAATTTGGTAAAAATACAGAGATGTAAATTTGTTAAAAATACAAAAATGTAAATAGTTAAATGTAAAATTTAGATGTAGAGGGTATCATTTTATCCGTAAGTGCTCCAATACCTTCCTGGCCATCAAATTCTTTCATACCAAGAAGCTTCTCAATTGAACCCTCACCTGATTCAAAGCATCCTGTGAACAAATCTGGAATGCTGTAAAATGATTCACCTGTTGTTAACTTCCACGCAGCATTCCCTGGATTCACACACTCACAAATAAAAACTTAATCAATATAATCCACATACTTAAAAAAAAATTTCTGGGGCCCTGATTTCTATGAGTCCATAATGGCGAGGCTTCTCTGGCCTCTCTTTGTCTTCGTTAGTTGATTGCAAAATAGCAACATTCTAGCAGGACCAAACAGTAGTTGCGTAATCTGCTAATTCTATTTTCATATGATCATACTATATTAGTTAATAGTCTAAATCACAATACCAGTTGTATGCGACCTTTCACTGGGATTCGAAAATGACTCTTGGCAGCTCAGGAGTCCTCATAGTTGGCATTGTTTTTGGCTCTGCTCCCTCTGGACTTGGTTTGAGGTAAATTCCCCGCAAGATCCATAGATGCATTGTAAAGTAAGGAGTTGTCTCCATCCACACAAGTCACAGAAAATGGAAGCTTTCGTGATGGTGGAGAAAAACTTCCTCCGCTCACACTCAACACTGCAAGAAATCCATCTATCTTCTGCACAATAGCAAAACCAATTCAGCCAAAATTAGTTTATGCAATAGATGGAAAGTTCATTGATCTTACAAGCACAAAAAAAAAAAAAAATCCAAATCAGACCCTAAAGCTTTGAGAAAGGAGCACTACAACATGGAGAAAGAAGCTATGGGAAGGATTAAATAACCATGCAAGCCGCGTTCATAAGTTGAACCCCTCCAAAAGATAAGGATGTTGTGTTCATAAGTTGAACCCCTCCAGAAGATAAGGATGTTCCATAAGCCGAAACCCTCCAGAAGATATAGATGTTCCATGCTTCACCCCTCTTCCACTAATGACTTGCTGGGGCAGACAGAAGAGCAAAAGGGTGAGCTGTGTGAGCTGTGGGCTGTGTATCCGTCAGTCCCCAGGGCTCCTCATGTTTGGGAGTGAGGAGGGGGCATTGAGCAACCACCACTCCAAACTATTGATGAAAAAAATGAATGAGAGAGGTAGGTTGTCTTTTTAGTGTATCCTTACCTCCCACATGTGCTAGCAAATGGATGCCACGTGAACTGGAGGGGGCATTGAGCAACCACCACTCCAAACTATCAATGAAAAAAATGAATGAGAGAGGTAGGTTGTATTTTTAGTGTATCCTTACCTCCCACATGTGCTAGCAAATGGATGCTGGGAGGGATTCATGCAAGAGGACACTTAAAGTAAATGTTTAACAAAAATTATTCTATTTTATTTTTATTCTATTTTCGTATTACTAACGTTTAAATTTTTGAGAAATTAGACTTTGACGGTGGGAGGATCTGGCATCCATGGCAATCAGCTCCAGCTCCGTGACAGTCCACATTAGCTACTTGAAGTCTGTTTTCTCAAACGCTCGCCATTGGTTTGATCTGAGTTTGCTGGATACACACTCCAACAAGATTATTACAGACAAAGGAGTTTTCTACAGGCAACAACCTCCTCCACTCACTCATTCAATGAGATCATGACTTAAGCAGTGACAACAGTTCCAATTAGCAGCAACTGTTGCTCTTGAACGCACAACATTTTTGGAGCTCTCTACATCTTCTTCTTCCCATATCTCAGGCAGAGCTTCTCTAATGTTGTGAATACTTTCAAGGGAAAAATCTGCTCCCTCTGTTCGGACCGAAGTGCCCATCTGATTATAACGTGGAAACCAATATTAAAATTAAAATAAGATTGTACCATTAATGTTTTTTTAACAAATCCATCAGATCCCATTTGCAGTCATGTGGCCTTACCAATACAGTGTGCAGGCCTGCTCTCTTTCCTGCCGCTATATTCCTCAGGGTGTCATCAAAGAAAATCTGCAACAAAACATAACAGACTTAAACTAGGCACTGTGAAAATGGTATGCATAAGGTAAAGAAAAATGGATTTTATGTGGTGTGCAACATGCCAGAATAGGTGATTATGTGATGTGGAATTGCAAGGTTGCCATGATGTTTTGGGAAGGATTACTGCTAAGTAGAATATTTCTTTCTAGACCCTCTTTTTTAGAAAGGGACTAAGTTTGGAGACAAGTGGATGATTTGGGAGTATGTAGGATGAATCAGAGTATTACACATCTCTTTCTTGTTGGATCACTACTGTTACACAACTTAATATATTGGCTCTGGACTACTGCTGAGTGCAATATTCTTGTCATAGTCTTTCATTGCTGAAAAAGACGTGGATGTTTGGGCAGAATGTGGGATGTGAGCAGATTAACATGTATCTTCTTTGAAATCTTGGTGTAAAACGACTTTTAAAATACAAGTCACGCATTTCTATATTTGGATTACCATTGACTCTCCAAATTTTAGCTAGGATGGCCATTCTTACAGAAGATAAAGACACTCTTCAAGTTTGGGGATCTAATACGACCCCTCTGTGGCACCCGCCTTTGTATATTACAGGCATAGTGTGAGCCATATCAGTATCTCACTTCAGGTTCCAAACAATAAC
Source organism: Pseudotsuga menziesii (assembly GCA_001517045.1). Taxonomy (NCBI): domain Eukaryota; kingdom Viridiplantae; phylum Streptophyta; class Pinopsida; order Pinales; family Pinaceae; genus Pseudotsuga; species Pseudotsuga menziesii. The sequence continues at coordinate 446,786 of LPNX010376268.1, forward strand.
CCATCAAGTTAGGTTTAAAAGGAGCTAGTGTGAGATAATATGGATGATACTTATTAGTAGGCAGAAGAAATTGTAGCCTCACCCTGCTCTCTCAAAGGCGTTGTTCGGGCCCGTGCACCTCTGAAACCCGCCTCACTCTCTCAAAGCAAGCTTCAATGAGCGGCACCGCCTCCTGTAGCTGAGACACCAGTGGATCAGGATGTCGTTGGTATGAGCGTGGATTGAGATCAGAGCGATTGACCATATCATCCATGAATCCTTCTTCGCTTCTAGGTTCATGTTCAGAGCGAAGGGCACTCGATTATTCCAAGAATAAAAAATCGCTTACCGGTTCTCAGCAAGAGCGGAATGCATATCTGCAATCCCTGAAGCAGACTGAAGAGACTGATCAATTGCAGAGACAGAGAATGGGTAGATAATTGGCATAGCGGGCAGTTGCAAAGGATAGCGAGGGTCCTATCACTACATTTGAAGCTACTATGTCGCCATGGTCAATTCAGCCAGAGTGCTCAATTGGGTTCTAACAATTTCTTTGCATTGCAACTAAATCCCTTTTGCTGTTAAAATAATTCCAAAACATATTGTACCAAAGTAAAGCGAATGGCAGAACTGTCGGTGAAATCAAAGACCATGTGGAGTGCATGCATCCCATGCTCACGTGGGCTCCCTTGGGCAGTTGGTTCCAAAGAAGTTTGCTATTATGAAGCTTCATAAGTGATAGATTTTTTATAATAAGAAAATTTTTTGTCAGATTATAGGTGTCTGGGTATCGGTTTTTTAATTCTAAAAAGTTTTAATAAATTATAATTCCAACTTTTTTACATCAAATTCTAAATCTGTGATGCAAGATTAAACCATCTAAAGAAAAAATATGTATTCTATGCATTGGGATTGAAGGATATTCCCCCGTGGTGAGAAATATGTTTGTCGGATTGTAGGTGTTTGGTATCAGTGTTTGATACTTGGTGGCCAAATTCTATGGTTAATTTCTTATATATTTTATTTTGCCATGCTTTAGGTCAAGGTATGTGGATATTTTCTATACTTATTTCAATGCTTCTATGGGATGTTTGCGTGCTAGACTGGGTTGCATCTGAAAAGTTAGCAGCGATATTGTAGACACGAACTGTGGGAGGGAGTAGAAAGCCATGGTCGCTACGAAGTTTGATTTATAGCTGATATTTGCTGGTATATAATCTCGATTGGCAAACTGTTAATAGTAAGCACCGGTCCCCAACTAATCTTAATGGTTAATTTTGCGTTCATTGTCTGATTTGTTGTGTGATTTTGATGATGCAGAAGCGAGGAAGCGATCTAAGCTTAGTACATTTCTAAAAACCCATATAGTTTGAGTTCTCATGTCAGCAAGGCCGACTGCTGGTGCTGCTAATTGGCATATATACAGAGCAGATGGGGTTGCTGTAGAGTTGTTGGAGTGGACGATAAAGCCTGTCTTTATGAGGCTTAAGCTGACTTATTTCTTTTTAGGGTTAAGGACATTTTGTCAATTGCTAATCTCCATAGGATTTTGATGGAAGAGAGTCTTCTATTGCTTCCTAGAGATTCCAAGAATTTAACAGTTCAATGCATTCCAATCGTCGTTCAAGATTAAGAAAACATTGGATTGCTTAGGTTTTTTAGTTTACTTCGAGAACCACCTTCACAATTCACAAAAGCCAGCTGAATAGACCAATGAATCTTCATCTGCAAGGGGGTATTGGCTGAAAGATCCAGCAAATATAAATAAGAGGTGATGCAGGCATATGAAACTTAGCTTACAACACAGCGTTCTTTTATTGGACCCCTAGGTACAATTGCTAGTTTATTATGTGTGCACAAGAATTTAAATATTTCATTAATATTTTTAATCAATATCTCTTAACTCTACATTAACTCAATATAGTTGTGAACTACCATTAATGAGAGGATTTAGGTTGACTTTCATTAGATTTTCATTAGATTTAATTTGACATGGCATATTTGTAGTGTGATGTGGATTTTTTTATTATTTTCCTTAGGAGGCCCATTTTAGACCCCAAATTTCCTCTAATATGATTTAGGGTTTTTCCAACCTGGGGTCAAACTAGGGTTTGACTTTCCCAGAGTTTCACCCAACCAAAAATATCGACCCAGGTATCTAAAATTTGATTTTGATGAGGAGAGAAATCCTATGCCAGGCTCGCTCAAAAATTCCTCTTCTGTAAGAAGCCCTAATTTCCCGCACAAAAAACAAAAAATGTCCGGAATCGAATTTGCTTCGACAGAAAGATGCACCCTTCAATGGAGAGTCATCCTAGCATACTTTTGCAGATGGATTGTGGAGAGAGACCCAAAAAGTAAGAAGCCCTAGCTTCTATAGCTGCACAATGTATTCTTCTCAGGTTAGCTCTGATACCATGTTAGATTTTTATCATTCTAGTTAGCATTAACTTAGGATCTTATCTGAGAGAATAACATGCACAACAATAAACACAAGAGACAAGAGACACAAATAATTTTCCTCGGGGAAACCATAAAGGAGAAAACCCCACATATTCCTCAGAGATAGAATGAGCACCATGGCAGCAGTAAAACCTGAAAACATAAAAGATGATCTCCATAGCTTGTTCTCTCTTACACACTTGAGAGAGCTTCTCTTGTCTCACTCATGCGCCCCAGTGAGTGTGTGTGTGTATGATAAATAGAGAGGCTCACTCTCTATTTATATTCTTTCATTCACTTAATGTCCACCTCAACATGTCTTCCCCAATTAACAATTATTTACTAGGGCTGACATCTCTAGGAGAGTCTAATAACCCTAGTGCCCCGCAACTTGTGGGGACTTTGCCCCTCCAATCAACAAGGAGGGTTAACCTTAACACAATGGTGGGGATTATTGCCCCAACTTACAATAACTCACCTAGGGTCAACTTCTCTAGGATAGTCTAATAACCCTAGGGCCCCACAACTACGAGGACTTTAACCCTTGATCAATAAGAGGGTTACCCACAATGATTTTACATGACTTGTTTACATTATTGAATCTTTCGATAGGAACATCGCGATATGACATGACTCAATTACATTACAGATGCTTCCTGGAATAAACATAGGGGTACAATACATAAAATATACAAGTGAATACATTCCGAAGTTACAATTACATCAACACGAACAAGCTCTCCTGATCGAAATTTGAGTAAAAAAACAGGGAGATATGTCGAAAATACGAACAAAAAACTATTTTTTTCTTTTATTCCTCCAAAATTAATAAATATTATTTTATTATTTTTTAACTATTATTTTATTAATTTTCCTTAAGAGGCCCATTTTGAGATGAAATTTCCTCTAATGATTCTCCCAAAGATCATATCTGAGAACTAGGGGGGATTCCTCGCTAGAAGGAAAATTACAGACAACATCATCATCTTACAAAAAGCAATTCATTTCCTTTATTTGAGGAAATATTAGAGCATGGAAATAAAACTAGACTTGGCTAATGATTTTGATAGGGTGAGACATAGTTTTTTGTACAAAGTATTGAAGAGATTTGGATTTTCAGAGACATTTATAAGATGGGTTTGAACCTACATCAGTAGTCTATGGAATGACCCCTTGATAAACGACATACCCACAAACTTCTTCAAATATTCGTCGGGCCTCCGTTAGGGATGCCCCCTCTCCTCTTTCCTCTACATCCTTGTTGTTGAAGTTTTTAACATATATCTAAATAAGCAAAGGGATGATGGAAACTTCCTGGGCATCCTAATTGCCAAATGAGTCAGGGCAGCAAATCATGCACAATTTGTTGATGATACCATATTACTGGGTAGTGCTTCAAAAATACATTGCAAATAAATTTGAATATTCTTTGTCCCTCTTTTTAAAAGATTTCAATAGAGAAACCACTAATGGTAAGTGTTATATATACAACTGGAACTGTGTTTCCTAGTCAAATCTCAATCTCTCTAGGACTTTAGGATTCAAAGTTAGGAACACATGACTCTCCTTTAAATACTTGGGAATGCTTATTTCGTTAAAAACGAATAGGGTAGATCTTTGGGGGGAGGTGTTTCAAAATATTAAGAAAATAATTCAGTCCTGGGGAATAAAGTGGCTGAACCTAGATGGGAAGGTCACTCTAATTAAGTTTGTTTTATCTTCATTTCCCATATTTCTCAACTCCTTTATTCTTGCTCCCATTGGATTTATGAACATCCTCAACAAAGAATTCAAGAAGTTTCTTTGGCAGGGAGGGAAGGACGAGAACCATTAGCTCCATTTAGTAAAGTGGGAGACCGTTCGAAAGAAAAAGAAAAAAAGGGGGCCTTTCCATTAGAAAACCTAGATTGATGAATATATCTCTTGGAGAAAAGATCATTTGGATATTTTTTTGGGGGGGTAATGAATGGTTGAAGGAAGTAATATGGAAAAAATACATGATGAAGGATAGGTTAAGTTGTTTGTTTAACGATCCGCAAGGCCAGGGGACACAAATTTAGAATCTTTGCAAGGAAACTTCAAAAATGATAAGAGATCACTTTTGTTGGGTTCCTGAGAATGGAAAGAATATTGATATTTGGGAAGATAAAATTATGGTTCACCCTCCCTTAAGAGAAAAAGTTGAGCTGGATAGTGTTAGGGATTGGCTAGCTGGGTTGGGGATAACAAATCTTCTTGATCTCTCAAATTGGAAAAAATATGGTTTGTGGAGGGCTTAAAAGCACCTTCATCCTCCTGATCACTTGACTGCCGCTTTCAACCTTCTTCTCTCAAACCTGAGTGCAAAATCCCCTTCTAGGAAAAGAGATAAGGACTCCAAAGGATGGTCCCAAAAGGAAGTTATAACATGAAAGAATGATATGCAATTTTGATGCAAGATCTTCCCTCTCCTCCTGTGTCTCTTTGGAAGAAGGTGTGGAAACAAGATCGTCCTCCTAAAGTCAATGCTTTCGCCCGGGTTTTAGTGCACCAAAAAAATATCACAACTGAAAACTTAAGGGAAAAAGGAATAGAGCCCCCCGTCATATGCACCCTTTGCAAGAAAGATGAAGAATCTATCAAACACCTTTTCTTGGATTTCCCTTCCATAAATTAGGTATGGGATATTTTCTTAAAGGATTTGGGGGGTCTCCCCTAATATGCTAGATCAAGTCTTGGGGTTCTATAGTGGATGGAGGAAGAAATACCCTAGAACCTTCAAATATAATCCTCTCTACTCAATCTCTGGTGCACCATGCCCAAATTTATCAATTGGCACATTTGGCTTGCTAGGAACAAGGAAATATTCAAGGGATCTTCATCATCTCCAACTAGAGTTGCTATCATGGAAAACATTCTAATGAAAGAATTCCCTTTGGCTTAGGGGTGGGCTCGTGAAAATGAGAAAAATATTGACCCCCCTCGAAATCCAATGGGCCAAGCAATTTATTGCATCTAGAACCATTCAGTCCATCAGGCCTCATAGACATTGTTGTTGGGCCATTGATCTTGCTCCTCGTGACTTCCAATTATGGAGAAGAAACCAAAATATGATTGCTCAGGGGTGGGATTGTAAAAAGGATTTTTTTTCATCCCCCTGAACTCCAATGGGCCAAGCAATTTATTGTGTTAATTTTCTTTCAGTCCATCAGATTCGAGACCTCATAGAATTTATGTTGGGCCATTGATCTTGCTCCTCGTGACTTCGAATTATGGAGAAGAACCCAAAATATGATTGTGTTGTTCTTTGAAAACACATCGAAAGGAAACTCAAGGGAGGCATGTGTGGTAGGGGTGATTCTTGACCCAAGAGGAAATGAGATGCTTAGTTTTTCTTAGGGTTTGGGAAGGAAAACCAATAATCAAGCGGAGTGGGAAACCTTAATGCAAGGAATAGAGGCAATTGCTAGGATGAGTATTGGAAACTTCCAAGTTTATGGAGATTTAAGGATTGTCATTCAAAAGATGAGGATGATCCAAGAAGGAAAAGAGAAAGCAGCTGGGAGAGTTTAAAAATAACCATGACCTTTATCTCAAATATCTCCAAGATTCACTTTTTCCACGTCAAAAGGCAAAATAATAAAATTGCATACAAGCTCGCCAACATGGGAGCTCACCTTAAGCAAGGGAAAATTATAATTTATCACACTCCTCCTATCATTAAATGGATTGAATGTCTTCATGGTCAATAGATAGACCCTCCATTTCTAGCATAAGGGAAAATTACAACCTTAAGAAAAGTCATAGATCTTCTAGTGCTAAAGGATTTAATGGTCATACCCTTGACAACCTAGCACTGACAATCCAAGGTGAGGTGTCACCGCAAGGATTGGATCGAAAGAGGTGGCAATCAGAGGTCCTTACAAGGAGTCAAGATTTAAAGGTCATAAAAATATCAGGGATGATAAGGTATTATCACAGTTACCTTCTGTCCCTTGGCACGTTTGTGAAGGAAGGGGTGACAGATATGGAGTTTACTTCGCACAATACAAGGCATATATTCTTCTGTAAGTTTGAGAATCGGTTGAATTCTCTATCTATTTTCGGGAACATGAGTAGGACCTCAAAAAAAAAGCAAGGGAAGTTTCTCTGCGAAGGAATTAGACCCTGCAACCATGTATTCCAAGGATGACGCATTGGAAATTTTGATGTGTGAAATAATGCAATTGAAGAATCTCATGGTTGATTATAAGAAAATGCTCAGATGCATGTATGATCTTTCAAAGGTAGTGCTTGAAGAGCATACACAATTCTTGGAAGAGTTTTTGGGCATGGCCTCTTGCATTAAGGATATTGAAGGGCATATTCGAGTGAAGGGTGGACCAAGTGGAAGATATCTGGAACAGGCTATAGGGGATGGAGCGTTTTTAGGAAACTAGGTACAAGGATCTACTTAAAGGAACCTTGGACACCAAGTGTTGGCTCTAGGACTAGTTTATGAATGTCAATGAAAGGAACGAGATCTGATTCATTGAGCTAAAGGAAATCTTGGAATCCATTCAACTAGAGCTTGAAGATAAAGGAAAAGAAGGAACATCAATGTCTAGGCATGCTGAAGACAAGACACTTCAATGGAGGATACTTCTACTATCCATGTGAGTGGGGAAGGTCTCAAGGAATGATACTCAACCCCCCTCCTTTTTTGGTTTAAAGAATGTTTTTTTACCCCTTATATGTAATTAGTTTGTCAGGATTTATATTGAAAGAGGAAATAAACTAGGTTTGGAAAGTTCCTCAATTTTGGATTATCAACATGAGCTGAAAGAAGGGTTCATCTTAATGAACTTTTCATGTCAGGCTATTTTGAATAAACTGACATGGACATGAATTTGCTATATTTTATCTCTTTTAATATATATATATATATATTCGTTAATTCCCACAATAGGGGGTTTGGGCCATTGAGTTCACGATATTCCATTACACCAACAGAGACCATGACAAGACAAGTTGGGTTGAGGGCCAAAATTATAGTACCTTGCATGTCCAATTTTTTTCATCTCCATTTAAGAGCTTGAATCACCATCGAGTGAGGTATGTGTGAAGGTACCCAAAGGTTAGGTGGAATTATCGCCCATCTCTTCAATTTGAATGAGTTGTGCCACTTGTTATGCTCGGTGACCGTCGTTGTAATTTAAGATTACATAAATCAATGCATAATATAAAAGAGGAATAAAGACATTAACCCCCTTTGAACCTTTATATTCCAACATTCAAATTAATTTCTTCATTAACTGATATGATGGTGATGATTAACGTCCACTGAGACCAACTTTGTTCTATCAGACCTTAAGAAGGAAAATACTTGGTTTACTTTAAAATCTTGTTCCTGTGCTCAAAAAGCTTGCCAAGAAGCTTTCCAAGCTCACTATAGTTTTGGCAAGTTAGGAGGTTATAAATGTTTGCATTGTAGCAAATACTATGAAACTCGGATCTAATGTGGGTGTAAGCAAGGCACTCTAAGAGAAAGTGTTTTTCATCCTCAACGCTCATAGACTCACAGAGATGGCAAACCCTTTCCGCCCATAGAGTTTTAGGAATATACCAATGCCTTGTTTCGCTATGGTTGAGAGACTTAATTCTCCTAACAAGCACATTAACTTAATTATTAAAAGTTTTACCTAATATATGTTTTCCTTAATATGATCATCATGTACACTTACCCTTTAATATTATAAATTTTATTATTACCATTATTAACGTTTTATTTTCATCACCATTTATTTAAACTAAATTCATAAATATAAACTATATTCTATTTTCTTCATCAAAATAAACTAAAATTCATAAATGCAATAAAGATCAAGTTCTAACTTCATTCATTTTAAATCAATAAATTATATTGATCATCCACATTTTCTAAAAAAGAGAATCTTTTATCTTCTTGATTTTTTTTTTAAATGATGACCATGATACGATAATAGTTAACTTCTATTGGATCAACTTTGATTTATTGGATTGAAATACTTATTTTGTTTATTGCAGCAAATTATTCTTATACTAAAAAAATCTTAGAAAAAAACAACCAAAATCACCAAACTTAAAAAAAAATATATATATATATATATTATAATTAATTAATAAATTTATAACTCATCAAAATCAATTTTGATATACTCAAAAAAAATTTCCATTTTATTATTTCTTTATAATTAATGAAAAAGTCTACAGCAAATAAAAAAATCTTACAGCTAATAAAACCACGGAAACATTGTGCAACCTTTCAAGTAATAACACGGAAACATTGCGCCATGAGGAAAATGATGCAAAAGTCAATACTAACAATTTCTATATAATGTTTTTATTATTGAATTGTTTTCTCTTATTTAATGGGTTACATGGAAACATTGTGTCATGAGGAAAATGATGCAAAGTCAATACTCATGTTTTTGTTATTGAATTTGCTTTCTCTTATTTAATGGGTTGGGATGAGAACATCACTCTATCATCAAATTGGGTAGGGTTCAATTAATAATGTTGTTGGCTTTGCTATGCTATTTTATTTTATTCTATTTTATTTTATTTTATTTTATTTAAATTATATATTTTATTATAATAATTTGTTTTTATAATTTTATTTTGCTTTATCAAAAATATTATATAATATTTTATATATAAAAATAAAAAATTTGAATTTTATTAATCTATTTAAATAAAATTAATTTTCTATTTTATAAATTAAATATTTTAAATAAAATAAAAAATAAACTAATTAATTTAAATAAATTAATAATTTCATCATATATATATATATATATATATATATATATATATATATAT
>LPNX010376268.1:456124-467914 GCA_001517045.1 Pseudotsuga menziesii
CTAGGCTCTATCAAGCGTCGAGAGGGATCGAATCTCTTCTTAGGTATCTATTGATTTAATTCAAACCAAAAGACACATCTTTTTATTTAAGGTTCACATATAATATTTTTATTATTAATATTTAATATTATTTATGACCAACATATAATATTTTTTATTATTTTTTATTTTATTAGGAAGGAACATTACAACATTTTCCCATACATGGTTTTAAACCACATGCAAGGCCCTCCTACAACCATGGGTTATTTAGAAGGCCTTGCACATGGTCTTAAAACCATTTGCAAGGCCCTCCTAAACCATGTACAATAAAACCATGGGTTGTTTAGGAGGCCTTGCACATGGTTTTAAAACCATGTGCAAGGCCCTCCTAAACCATGTACAATAAAACCATGGGTTGTTTAGGAGGCCTTGCACATGGTTTTAAAACCATGTGCAAGGCCCTCCTAAACCATGTAGAATAAAACCATGGGTTGCTTAGAAGACCTTGCACATAGTTTTAAAACCATGCACATTAAAGGCCAACATTTGTTTGAGGATAATTCAATTTTTTATTTTTTATTATTTTGTTAGATAGGAACATTACAACATCTCCTCCATATTGTGTTTTTTCGTGACCCACATTTTTTTTACGGATAATTAAATTTTTACTTTTTTATTGTTTTGTTAGGTAGGAAGATTACAACATCTCCCCCATATTAGGTTTTTTTTGGCCGACATTTATTTTGGCCTATAATTAATAAAAATAACGTTACGTAATGTTACATAACGTTACATAGCGTTACAAGATCTCCCCCATACTGGGCTGTAGAGCGCCTCTCAGTGCAACCAAATGAATACATGTATATATATTTTTTACATTTATTCATTCAGTTATAAATAACAAATTTTATTAGGCTAGGGAGGCAGGGGGGGCGAGGTAATTCTTTCCTTGGATGGAAACCAGGTATTATCCTTCTCTTGGGGATTGGGAATCAACTCAAACAATATGGCGGAAGCACTAGCACTTTGGCATGGACTAAAGCTCGCCAAAACTCAGGGGTTAAAGGACATTGTAGTGATCGGGGACTCTAGAATAGTCATTCAAGTCCTAAACTCAGGCAATCTCCCCAAAGACATTAAGATCCGGCAGATGGTTAAAAAAATCCAAAGTCTGAGCTCCTTTTTTCAAAATTTCGATAGCTTCCATGTTCTAAGGAAAAATAACGCTCGTGCTGACTTAGCAGCCAATGCGGCCTCCTCATTGGCCCAAGGGATTCTAGACCTCAATGGTCGCAAATCCTGGAGCCCCATCCCTTAAGCACTAGGCACCCATATGTCCCTATCCCTACTGAGCATCATTTCCCATGACGCGTGGCTGACTGTGGGAACAGACGGAAGTCACTTTGTTGCTTGACACATTGTGGCTTCAATGGGGGCACGTATCGGATTGATGCTGCCACGCTCCAAGTCTCGTGGTAGCAAGAGGCTGCCACGATTATGTTTAATTCTTATTAAAAGGAGGCAAGCTAGTTGTTCCTCCCTGTACTCTCCTCAAAGTGCTCTGATTTCATCCATCATCGGCATTAAAATAATGAGATCGCATAGTACAACTGCATCTGTTCGCATGATGTTGAGGATCGACCCTGGAACAATTAAAGGTGGTGGATGGCTATTAATTTCGCACCGTTGGAAAATATATGAAGTTTATGCTCCTTTAGGCTCTGGACGTCCATTGTTGCTTGGTGTTATCATGGAATCATCTCCCGAATCCTCTGCGTCCTCTCCGGATAGGAATTTGGATGAGGAGTTGCAGACCCTCAAAAAGAAGGTGAGAAAGCTGGACCATCTGTTTCAATGTATGGATTCTGAAGGGGGACGCAGGCTGGAAAATGTGGATCAAGACTGTAATGTCCCCGGTTTTGACCCCGTTTGCATGATGTATATATTGTAATTAATCGTGGTGAGGAGCTAAAGGCAAAAGCCCCACCATCTATTTGGTTGTGTGTGTATTTCGGCAATGGGGACAATTGCCGATGGTTTGTTGTGCCATTTAGCACATTATAATTCGGCATCATGTAAATACGCACATCAATTAAACTAAAACCACAACCAGCTATGGCAGTGCAACGTTGAATGAAAAGGGCATGGTTCCAAAGGATAAGGGGTGGGGGATTGTCAAGCCTTAGTCTATGGGGGAAAAACCCATGTTTTGCCACCTTTGTTTTGTTTCCACCTTTCCTTGTCTCATCCAACCTTTTCAACCTCTTTAATGCTCCAGCTGGCGGTTGAGGAGTTATGGCCGAGTGGCTGAGGGCATTTATTGCTAGAGAAAACGTGGGTAAAGAGGCAAGCCATTCCTCTATCTTCCCCACAACTCGATTCTCGCCCTGCCTATTTTTCATCCTCCACACACTGAGCGGTGGTCTGTTCATCTTCCTCACGCAGAGGTCTGTTCGTCCTCCCGATGGCCCGTTGATTCGTATGCAAAGGTGAGGCTGTTTTCCCTCACCCGCAGGCTGGAATCCTCACGCAGGGTTCAGGTATGTTTTCCCATGTATTTTGCTGTTGGGTGCAAGATTTTCCTCATGCACCGACCGTGAGGGTGATTTTCCATGTGAGTGCCGTGCTCACTATCTTTGTTTTGGGCTATTGTCTTCCCCACGATTTGGGATGTTGTGGTTCTTTCCACATTTCTGGAGCGCTGTTGATTTTCTCTTCTGTGGGCTATGTCTTCTTCCTCTGTTTTGGGACTGTGTATAGCTCTCGTCGTTCTCATTGTGTGTTGGGGTGTTAAATTGCCCTGGTTTTGGTTTGCTGTGGATGCAATCATTTTGTGGGTGTTGTGGTTGAGTTGTTTTGGCCACGTTAGGGCCAAGAACAACTCAGCAGTGTGGTTGGAATTGAGCTGTGTCTCACCCTTGGCTTGGGATCTTTCCCTGGTTGTTTGGCTGCTGGTATGCAGTGGTTGTCCCCTGGACGGTGCTGGCTTGGCCGTTTGTTAGAGGCCTGTCAAACCCAGCTGTGTTTGGGTTGCTGATTGTGCCCCCTTGGCTATGTGCAAGCCTACAATTGACCCTTATTCCGGAGGAATCATGCCCAGCTTGGGGGTGGCAGCGTTGCTGAGAGATTGATGAGCAAGCTGGCCTATGGTTGGGTGGAACGTTGCAGCGACGTAGCTGGTTGCGGGCGAGTTCTTCACCAAAAGATAAGTCTGCTCTCTATATTTCATCTCTGCAATTATATATTGATGTCAATTAATGAATCATATTGAACATGCTGGGATGCTGGAGATGTATGCGTTTTGCTTCCGTTGTATGATTGAGGATTTAGGCGTTTGTGTATGCTTAGGCATCTTAATATGCATCATGTAAGTTTTTAATTTCAGCATGGATTTTCCTATTCACGTTCATGGGGTTGTTTGCCTGTTTGCTGTATTGATGTTCATCGCGTCCTCTTCGCCGATCCGAGGGATGGGGACGTGACAGAATGGTATCAGAGCTCCTGGTTGCAGCAATGGGCCTCTATGGGCCAAGAAGATGCAGTGACAGAAGGTAGAATTACCTTCTCTGTTCAGCAGAGCAGCAACAAGTTTCCAAAAATCGCCTAAGTGTTGGAACAGTCGGAAGGATTGGTGGAATTGACTTCCGCTGTAGCGGAAGGTTTAACATTTCCCCATCCGCCGTTGCGGATGGCAAAGCGATTCTGCGTCTGATGTGAGAGTCCGCTGACAGCCGACGCGGTCGAAGAAAGACAAATTTTCAAAAAATTTGTCTAAGTGTTGGGAAATCGAAAGCGGGAGTGATCTCCTGTCCGTCGTTGCGGAAGGATCCGCGAAGTGAACTTCCGCCAATCGGAAGGGAAATTGGTCCGACGCCCGACATTGATATTTCTCCAAGTAAGAGCGGATGTCAGAAGGATTTGGCCTTTGGTGTGCCGCCGTTGCGGAAGCCAAAGTCATTTGGCTTCTGATGTGCAAAGACCGCCGACGTCCGAAGTGGAAATTTTCTAAGTAAACAACTGCTAGTCGGAAGAGAAATCGTTTTGTCAGCCGACGTTGCAGAAGCGAAAACACCAAAGCTTCCGACTCAAAAGTCCGCCGACGTCCGATGTAAGTGCCAAATCGGAAGGATTTGGACTTTTGTGAGCCGCCGTTGCGGAAGCAGAAGCATTAAGGCTTCCGATCCAAAAGTCAGTCGACGCCCGACATTCAAGTTGTTCAAATTGCCAAATCGGAAGAAAGAACGGAAAGAGAGCCGATTCAGCGGGTGTGCTGATGCTTTCGAGAGCTGATTCAGCGGATGTGCTGATGCTTCCGAGAGTCGATTCAGCGAGTGTGCTGATGCTTTCGAGAGTCGATTCAGCGGATGTGCTGATGCTTTCGAGAGCCGATTCAGCAGATGTGCTAATGCTTCCGAGAGCCGATTCAGCAGATGTGTTGATGCTTCCGAGAGCCGATTCAGCGGATGTGATGATGCTTCCGAGAGCCGATTCTGCGGCTGTTTTTCAGTGAATTTTAGGGCTGAAAAGGAGAAAAATGGCAGTGAGCTAATGTGCCAGATTGCACGAAAATCATAGTTTTACAAAAAAAAAAAAAAAACCGAGGACGCTGCCCTCGACCCGCCCTGCAATGGTGCAGGGAAGCCACAAGGGGGCAAGCCCCCTTGACCCCCGTCATCCCTTGAGACAGTCGTTCTTGTGAGAAGGAAAATCCTGTGTTTTGGGCAAGAGTTCGAATCAGAGGGATTTCACAAAGGACAAGAGGGATGACGAAAATGCAGCTACCAAAATGGCTCTGAGATCATTGGAAGAATGTGAAAATTCTACTTTGCAGTAGTGTAATGAAAGTGCTGAGATTAGTGAAAGTCTTCATTCTTGGAAGTAGCGTGGTTTTCACAGCCGAGGTCGGAATGACGCATGTGAATAGGCGTTAGAAATATTATCCAGCAAGGAACCAGGATAAGTGACCGGAATCTGAGCATGAAGTAGCAAAGTGCTAATGAGGGCCGCTGTTATCAAATAGACAATCTGGATAGTTGCATGCCTAGGGGCAGCAAGGACCATGAAGTCAACCAGCTGCTGTGTGAAAAAGGAATTCCATGAGAAGATGAGGGATTCGAAAAGGGAAGTTTTCCTGAAAACCCTATCTTGCTGACTTTAACTACATTTCCTAATTTTATGCTTGAAATGCATGAGGATATGTATTGCATGCATAGGATATTGCATGATTGGTAAGAATATTGGGAAATATATATATGTATAACGAACCACTAATGATAATCATTGTTTTGATGTTGGCATTAGTGGACAAACCAACGATGACATGGACCAGGATGATTATGTTGCTGATGCTGATGAATGAGACCAGCAACCCTATGGAGAAGGGATAAGGCAACGAGTCCATAACAAAAGTTGGTGAGCAAATTCTGCAGTCTCCTGCAAGGACCAACCAAATTAGTCATGGAAAGGGTGTACGTAAGACCCATTCAGGTAAGAGTTTTCTTATGACAAATTCCATGGATTGGTCCAAGTAAGAGACCTCATACCATGTGAATATTGGAATGTAGAAAGGTGTCATGCCTATACATGTTAATGATATTGATTATAATAATGCATCCTATAGGAGGTAGTCATGGTTAGGCCATGGTATGGTTGAATGCATAGTAATCCTGAATCAATGCAAGGTAGCGTTGAATGGACATGCATTAAGAAGATTTTATGAATCTTGTTGTTATGCATTGAATGTAGGCATATGAAGGGTGTGAGTGACTGATTGCCTAAGTAAAGGTGCAAATGTTGTGATGCATTGCATGAATGCATTGAGATGAATGCATGTGATATTATGGAGAACTAATGGCTGAAATGGTGAATTAATGATAATCCTGGAACTGTTTCGAAGGCTGTTATGAATGCAGAATAGTCATGGTCAATTAGCCGCCAGAAATGCTCTATGGAAGAGCAAGGTGGTATGAATGATACGCCTGTGAAGTAAGGAGTATCTAAACATTTCATTTAATTGCATGAATGATGTGACTATACCTTGCAATGTTAGCATAATAATGATTGCATGAAGTAAATGAGTTGTGGTATATATTGATGTGACTAACAGTTGGAAGTATTTGAATTTTATAAATTCTGAAAATGCTTCAGTGATGGTTGTAGTAATGAGATAGTATATGCATCCAGACTTACCAAGTGTTTGGTTGATTGAAGCTCATGTTTCAGGTAGATTATTCCAAGAAGGGAATTGAGAGGTAAGATCCTGACCAATGCCAGAATCTACCGTATGGTATGCATAATAGGTTGTTAAAATTCGAATTGTGAATTTCGGATTTTAGAATTGCTGACAACCACTAGTCACTATTGGCTTGCATAAGCTTGTGTTTGGTTGTTTGAAGCTTATGTTTCGGGTAGATTATTTTAAGCATGGCATTGAGAGGTAAGATCCTGACCAATGCTAGAATCTACCATATGATATGCACAATAGGTTGTTAAAATTCGAATTGTGAATTTTGGATTTGAGGAATTGCTGACAACCATTAGCCACTGTTGACTTGCGTAAGATTGTGTTTGGTTGATTGAAATTCATGTTTCAGGTAGATTATTTCGAGAATGGCATTGAGAGGTAAGATCCTGACCAATGCCAGAATCTACCATTTATGAGAAGAAGTCTCATGGTTGTGAAAATTAGTTAGTACGGGTTGTTAAACTCGAATGGTGGATTTCGGATTTAAGAGGTACTAACGACTACTAATCATTGTTGGCTTGTCTAAGATTGTGTCAGGAGGGACACATGGTAAGTGGGTATTCATGTTATGATAGTAAGCATAAAATTATAATGGGCATAGTAATGCTGCTTACAGGAGACCCACAATTGAGCAAGTCAATTTCTGTAATAGATAGAATTGCAAATTCCTATTGAATTTGATTTCTAATGTCATTGCTTGGTTATGGAACAATCAATTTGGGATCGTAATATCAGGTAATGATTGACTGTTTGGCTATTTGATGAATGTGTCAAGGGTACACATTGCAGGAAGATCATGTGTGATGACCTGCAAGAACCAAACATCATGGGAAGGTTTTTCCCTGGAAATGGGTTTCGGGTGAAACGCCAGTAGACATTTTGAAATGTCTCATCTGCACTGCATGTGTTGGTAATAACATGAGTGAGATGGTATGTGTTATGTCGGTAAGACATGTGTGGATACGAACTATGTTGGGAGCATGGATGGGGGCTTGGTTTGCTTAAACCTGGTGATTGGAACCCACACAGACAGAGCTAGAGGGCTGACTTTCTTCTCCACAACCCCGGGATAGCACTGGAAGGGAATGCAATGCCCGAGGGACTGTGTAGCAGAGAAGGGACCGATTCCTTGTGCTGGGTGTATGTGGGTGTTATAGAAGTCAGGCTAGTTCTGGTGTAGGTGTTCCTAGCTCTGCAACAAGCTCACCAGCTTAGCATTTGGCCTTTCCCAACTCATTGACGGTGCCTGACAGATATAAAGGGATACTGCGATGGAAAATGGATAAGTGTTCTGTAACCCTTGCTATGAATATGCATGTTTAATTACTAAATTCCATATGCAGAACATGTTTTGATTTAGTATCCATTATGACCGAATGATATGAAATGTGATTACAGTTTTAAAGCAATAACGCTGATGAGTTGCTTGTATTGCTTGTGTTGCTTGTGTTGACAGGTAAAGGTAAAGGTAAAATGGTAAATGGTTGTTGTGAGGGGTTGTGGAGTAAGGGTTATGGTCGATATAAGTGTATGTTGGTATAAGTGTATGTGTCATTGTTGACATAAGTATATGATGGGCTGTGATATGCCTAAGGATCCATAGTAGATCCTAGACCTGGAAATGGTCATGATAAAGTTCCAAGCCCAGTTGACATGGTTATGTACTGGCTGGACATTAATTATTTGATGTTGTAAAGCAGCCAGCATGCTGACCTAACATCTGAGTCCATAGGCGATCCCAAGGCTTGCAAAGCGAAGCATGATCCTGTGGACGAACGAGGAAACGCACATACAGATAAGTATTGGATTATTTTGCTTATAAATATACATGTGTATATGATTAGGTTATGATGTTTTAAGCTCTTGTTCTAGAGATAGAAACTAATGAGAATAAACTAAACATGTGAATTTATTCAATGTTTGGATATAGGTATCGTTGGAAGTGAAGACTATGAGAGCATCCTAGAGGTGCATGTGGACATGTGACTGTCCTAGAAAGCTCAGAATGAGCAGTAATGAAAAAGGTGCTAGTAAGATGGGGAAGTCCTAGTAGCCGAGACAAAGCCATGTGGAGAGACTCCATGGTTTAGAGGTCTGGAATAGACCAAAGACACTAAGTGTCATGGTCAAGAAGGATTGGTCCAGCATTCACGGTGAAGTGAAAGAGGTTGAGAGCATGAAAAGCCACTGCGATGGTGTGGGTTCCCGGATGGAACGAAATAAAGAGGGGAAAAACTCTTACTGCTCTCTCTTGCCTTTTGATTATATATATATATATATATATATATATATATATATATGTTTATGCATTATGGAAACAAAGGATTGTTAAATGCATGTATGTTTAAGAATGAAATGTGCGTATTTGCTTAAGCAAATTTGTGAATGCCGGAATAGTTAATTCCCTGCCCAGGAATGGACATGAATGAGCTCATGTGCCTGTTGGGGAAAGGCATGAAAAATATGAAAGTCTCCTTGATGAGACTTGGACTGTCATGCCAATTGGGTAATTAACTAACTGATCTTGATGCCTATATTATGCTTGGTCTGATAGAATTTCAATGGTGCGTTTCATAGGTGAGAAAAGTGAAACCAGGGGGTGCACATTGATCATGGCAGCAGATCAAAAGTTGCTGGACTTAGCTGGAAGTATCCTTCAAATGATTGCCAAGACCCAAGAGAATCTTGGGGAGATGCTCAAGATACAAAGAAGGCAGAGTGAAATGAACCACCAGATTTTGCAAGACTCTATTAGTTTGCAAAGGGAGGTGAAAAGCCTTCTGGGAGCAATCATAAAAGGAAAGGAAGGTGGATCAACAGTGGGACAATTGTCCAAGCGACCCGATAAGAAACGGTCCAGGCATGAAGACTCAAAGGAAATTGAGCAGGTAATGATGAAGCAGCCAGTGAGATGCTGGAGATGCGGAGGACATCATTTACGCCGGGATTGTCCAATGAGGGAACATGATGAAGGAAGTAGCTGTAGAGTTCCTAGACTTCGGGATCAACTGGAAGTTGAGAACCAGCAGGAGAAGTCCATGGAAGCCGAAGGGCTTGGTCCTGAGCGTTCAACGTAGAAGATTGAGCGTGGGACAGATCTGCAATTTTGAAATTTTGATGTGCGATTGTATATGTATTGTATATATATAATTGAACACCGAGGACGGTGTTATTCCAAGGGGGAGGGGAATGTAATGTCCCCAGTTTTGACCCCGTTTGCATGATGTATATATTGTAATTAATCGTGGTGAGGAGCTAAAGGCAAAAGCCCCACCATCGATTTGGTTGTGTGTGTATTTCGGCAATGGGGACAGTTGCCGATGGTTTGTTGTGCCATTTAGCACATTATAATTCGGCATCATGTAAATACGCACATCAATTAAACTAAAACCACAACCAGCTATGGCAGTGCAACGTTGAATGAAAAGGGCATGGTTCCAAACGATAAGGGGTGGGGGATTGTCAAGCCTTAGTCTATGGGGGGAAAACCCATGTTTTGCCACCTTTGTTTTGTTTCCACCTTTCCTTGTCTCATCCAACCTTGTCAACCTCTTTAATGCTCCAGCTGGCGGTTGAGGAGTTATGGCTGAGTGGCTGAGGGCATTTATTGCTGGAGAAAACGTGGGTAAAGTGGCAAGCCATTCCTCTATCTTCCCCACGACTCCATTCTTACCTTGCCTATTTTTCGTCCTCCACACACTGAGCGGTGGTTTGTTCATCTTCCTCACGCAGAGGTCTGTTCATCCTCCCGATGGCCCGTTGATTCGCACACAAAGGTGAGGCTGTTTCCCCTCACGCGCAGGCTAGAATCCTCACGCAGGGTCCGGGTATGTTTTCCCATGTATTTTGCTGTTGGGTGCAAGATTTTCCTCACGCACCGACCGTGAGGGTGATTTCCCATGTGAGTGTCGTGCTCACTGTCTTTGTTTTGGGCTATTGTCTTCCCCACGATTTGGGATGTTGTGGTTCTTTCCATGTTTCCGGAGTGCTGTTGATTTTCTCTTCTGTGGGCTGCGTCTTCTTCCTCTGTTTTGGGACTGTGTATAGCTCCCGTCGTTCTCATGGTGTGTTGGGGTGTTAAATTGCCCTGGTTTTGGTTTGCTTTGGATGCAATCATTTTGTGGGTGTTGTGGCTGAGTTGTTTTGGCCACGTTAGGGCCAAGAACAACTCAATAGTGTGGTTGGAATTGAGCTGTGTCTCACCCTTGGCTTGGGATCTTTCCCTGGTTGTTTTGCCTTCTTCCCAGGGCTGTGAAGGGTTGTTTGGCTGCTGGTATGCAGTGGTTGTCCCCTGGATGGTGCTGGCTTGGCCGTTTGTTAGAGGCCTGTCAAACCCAGCTGTGTTTGGGTTGCTGATTGTGCCCCCTTGGCTATGTGCAAGCCTGCAATTGACCCTTATTCCGGAGGAATCATGCCCAACTCGGGGGTGGTAGCGTTGCTGAGAGATTGATGAGCAAGCTGGCCTATGGTTGGGTGGAACGTTGCAGCGACGTAGCTGGTTGCGGGCGAGTTCTTCACCAAAAGATAAGGCTGCTCTCTATATTTCATCTCTGCAATTATATATTGATGTCAATTAATGAATCATATTGAACATGGTGGGATGCTGGAGATGTATGCGTTTTGCTTTCGCTGTATGATTGAGGATTTAGGCGTTTGTGTATGCTTAGGCATCTTAATATGCATCCTGTAAGTTTTTAATTTCAGCATGGATTTTCCTGTTCATGTTCATGGGGTTGTTTCCCATTTGCTGTATTGATGTTCATCGCGTCCTCTTTGCCGATCCGAGGGATGGGGACATGACAAAGACTTAATTCACCTCAGAAAAGAATTCGAACTTGGGATTTCAAAGACTGAGCAGGTTTTTATCAGGTTCTTAGCGAAGCTGGAATTCAAGGTGGAAACGCTGGAGTTGAAGGTGGAAAGATTGGAAACACAAGGGAATTCTGGACCCTCTGCATGCTCTGCAGGTTTTGACCATGGACACCTGTAGTTACTGCTCGCAGCCCGAATTTTGAATCCTATATTTTCTGTTCACATCTATGTTACTATTTTTGTTTGTTTAAAACTCTGTCAGTAGTATTGAGTTATGAATTATCGTAGAATAGTCTGGCTTCCGTTCTCGCAAGGGATGAATTTCGCTGCTTCCACAAGGGCTCTTAGTTGTATTAAGACTCTTTGCTGATGTTGATACTCTGTAGGCATTCAATTTTGTGGCTCTTCTAGTGATTAAACCAATGTCGCTTAATATAAATGTTCTTGTTTTAAAAAAGCAAATTTTATTAGGTTGCAAAAGCATATATTAAAAAACCATTACAAACCCATTACTTCTTAATGAATTTTTAAAATAATAAATAATTTAAAATTAAATATAATTTTTTTTTATTAATTAATAAAATTTTAAAATAATAAATAATTTGAAATTATATATATATATATTTCAATTGGATTTGGTTTGTTTAGTCTGAGGTTAAAATAATAAATAATTTAAAATTAAATATAAAATATTTTTTATTAATTAATAAAAAATTTAAAATAATAAATAATTTAAAATTATATATATATAT